>NDGM011029524.1:0-13257 GCA_002564305.1 Octomys mimax
CCACCCATCAATTTCTCCATCCATCCACTCACCCATTCACCCATCCATTTCTCCACCAACCCACCCATCCATCCATCCATCCAACCATCCATCCATCTACCCATCCATTTCTCCATCCATCCACCCACCCACTCACCCACCCATCCATTTCTCCATCTATCCGTCTACTCATCCATTTCTCCATCCATTCATCCATCCATTCACCCATCTACCCATCCATTTCTCCATCCACCCATCCATTTTTCCATCCATCCATCCATCCATCCATCCATCCATCCATCCATCCATCCTCCCATCTACACATCCATTTCTTCATCCACCTATCCACCCATCCATTTCTCCATCCATCCACCCATCCATTTCTCCATCTATCCATCCATCCACCCATCCATCCATCCATCCATCCATCCATTCATCCACCCATCTACCCATCAATTTCTCCATCCATCCACCCATCCATTTGTCCATCTATCTATCCATCCACCCATCCACCCATCCATTTCTCCCTCCATCCTTCCATCCATCAACACATCCATTCATCCATTGCCCCTGCACGCTTCACCACCTGGTGTGACCCGCCGTGCGTGTGGCCTTCTGTCGCATTCTTGGACAATGTGCTTCTACTTGCATGTCTGCACTGGCTGTGACCCATTAGCACCCCCTTTCACCTCATTAACTGAGCCTCCTCATCCACATAGCCAAGGTCACAAACCCTAGAGTCGTGCACCTCGACCAGTAGGGCTGCGCCAGACACTGCACCCACAGCCTTTTCTGCCACCATTGTACAAACACAAGCTGCAGGGCCATGATGCAGCTCAGTGGCACAAGTGCCTGCCTGGCAAGTGCCAAGTCTTGAGTTTGAGTCCCAATACCCAAACGAAACAAGTACAAGCTGCAGTCATGGCTTGGCGGTGGGCTTTGGACCTGGCTACGCATCTGTCTGTGCCTGTTTCTCTTTTAAAAATTCTACTAGCCCTTGTTTACAACACACAATGATTATGTCTGTTACGGAGAGCTGCTGCACGAATAGGACACATCTGGGTTCTCTTCACCTGCCCTTCTGTCTCCTGATCTCCTTCCCACTTGCAAGAGCCCCGTCTCCTGGCCGCTGCTGCTCACCTCCTGGCCCCCAACGCTGAAGGAGGAAAGATTCGTTGTGAGGATTAAAGTTGACCCCGGGTCAGAAGCGCCCAGAATTCTGCGGGCATAGGTGGCAGTGTATGCACCCACTCCTCCACGCCGGCATCGCTGCGATTGTAATCAGAGCTTGTGCTCTCCCTGGGCCTATGACACCTTCACTGTGGGTGCCGAGGACGGGAGGAGGTGACACGGCCGCAGTGTCTGCCCGGACCCTAAGCCCTCGCTTCCTCCAGTTCTCGCCCCCCAAACTCTTCTCAAGTTCTATTCAGCATTGCAGGACCCTGGTCTCTATCGAGCAGAGTGTTCAGGCCGCTCAAGTTATGTCTAATTAGATAGGCTTAATTGATATTAAGATAAATAACTTCAAATTATTTTTCCCTGTGAAATTGAGACTTATTGGAGGGCAACCATCTCTAATTTAAATCAGTGAATTAAAACAAATGTGATTTAGTGGTTTCTGAAAGGAGAGGGGAATTTTAATGTGCTAATCAACTCATCCTTGCTGACGCTTGGGCGCAAATTCTAAGATGCATTAATCAGACGTGGATGGAACAGCGAGGGACAGAGCGTGGTGTTGGGCACATTGGGAGGCAGCAAGCACCGACGGGCCAGCGGCGCTGGCCTCCGGGACCCCTCGGGTGATGCCCTCCCTGCTGTCTCCTCATTTTCTTTGGCTGAGGCCTGAAAGGCTGGTCTTCCTGCGCGGCGCCCAGTGTCTATAAAAAGCACGCTTGACACTTATTCTTGCTGTGGTTTGTCGTCCCTGCCCCTCTCTTCTTGTTTCCGACTCCCACTGGCATCCAGGTCCGAGGTTTCAAAATGGATCAAAGTAAATTCCCACCACCACCAGGGCACCGCGCAGCAGCGCCGGAAGTGGCAGGTGTCACGGGGGAGGGTGAGCACGCCCCTGCAGGCTGCGGGGGGCGCCGCCCGAAGACGACACCGAGGCAGAGGCGTAGCGCCGGCCCAGGCGGCCAGCGGGGCGGGGTGCATCTGACTCCGGGTGGTACAGGCTCCCCGGGAAGCTGAGGGCGGCTGGATGTTGTTTTCAGCTTCTGTCTTGATTTTTTTTAAATGCCAACTTTATCTTTAGATTTCACATTCTACGTAAGTTGTGAAAAATGAGTGAATCTGAATTAGTTATGATTCTTTCTATGGAAAGTGACAAAACTTGACACAAACTGTCTTCGGCAAAAATAGGAATTTATTGGCTCGCACAATTGAAAATCTTGGGATGAATTCAGCTTAAGGCAGAGTTATAACCAAGAGAGCAAGCGTGGCTCTCAGCACCCTGGAGCGCACTCCCCTGCCAGCTCCAGCCGCAGCTCGGGCTCTGCCTGCCTGCCTGTGCGAAGTGGCTGGATGGGGCGCCCCGGGCAACAGCCTCTCATGCTGTGGGGGCCGTGAAGCGTACGAGGAGCTGCCCTGCAATCCTGCCTTGTGCAAGGGCCAGGGATCCGCCTTGGCATGTGGGGTTGGGGCTCTGGGTTCTCAGCTCAAGCCTGGCTTCGGGGACCCCCAGTGAGCTGTTAGCTTCCCTGGTCCTCATGGGCAGAGGGAATGGTCAGTACCCCAGAGGGACATTATGAGCCATCCATGGAGGCGGCAGACAAAGGCAGTGAGAGACGGATGATGTGCTGAATTCACACTGTCCACAGGGCCAAACCCCTCCTGGGCCCAGCCATCCTGACACGGGCAGGAGGAATTCCTGCTTGTCCTCCCGCCCCGGGCGCTCTGGAGCAGGCATGCTGCGGATGGTCCCAGCTCCGCAGGTCCCGGGCTGCATGGATCTGCACCCTCCTGCCTGGCAGTGGGCGGGAAGGCAGCGCTCGCTCAGGGTCAGGGCTGGCCTGCTGGAGTCATGGGGCCATGCTGAGCACTGAGCCCCTCATTACAAACATGCCCCCAGCTCCTGGGCTCTCGCGCCGAGGGGCGCTGCTCAGTGGGCAGCCCGGGAGCCATGTCCCCCATTGAGATCCACTCAGAGAAGGGCCCGCCACCCAGAGTTCCATCGCAACTCTGACCCAAGAGACTTCCTTGGCTCAACCGTCCTCGGCGTGAGTGCCACCCAGGGTGTGACCTGGGAAACTACACAGGGAGTCAGGAGGTAAGAGAGGGACCAGAGCCGCAGCAGGGCTTGGATCTGGGAACCTGGGGCCCTGGGGGACAGTGGCGCGGCTCAGATCCTGTTTTCTCATTTGTGGACAAGCATGTGATCTCTGCCCTGCTGCCTTCATGTGTGGATGTGTGGGTGGAGAGGCCACGTGTGTGCACAAGCAGCCTAGGAGATGTTTTAGACAAGTGGCACTTCACCATGGCTGTGAGATCCTGACCTGTCCATTCATTCACTCCTCTGTTCGTTCATTCATTCATTCACACACTTCTCATTCACTCCCCCACTCACAACCCACCCATGCATTTATTTACTCATTCATTCATTCATTCATTCATGCAGAATGACATCGTGTCTGTTTTCTTAGAGATTTGTTTGACATTTGTGGAAGATGTATCTACCTCCATTGGTCCTCCAGTCACGGCAAACTAATGGACAGCTCTCGATTCTGCACTTTATTTTCAAGTAGCTTTGAAGTCTGTGAACCTTGAGGGCTTTAAGAATAGGAAGGAATGTTAATAAAATGCTCCAAATTAGGTCAAATTACAAAAGAAGAAAGGATGCTTTTCTTGTTTCGCTAAGTGCTAGTCTGACACACTTGGTGCAGAGGTACACAGAGCTCCCCACGCACCCCAAACCCTGGTCACCTGGCCCAGGCCTTGCCAGCTCCCTCTAAGCCACAGCACTTGCCAGGCTCAGCCCGTGTCTGCACCCAGTGCAGGATAGGCCCAGAGTAAAGACCGCACTGCTCAGCAGGCGGGGTCTGCTTCTTAGATGCCCCCTTTCCTGGCCACTGAGAATCTTGGACATGTTGCTTATAGGCCACAGTTTTCTCACTGCAAGCCAGGGAACAAGCAGGATGTGTCCCATCAGGCCTGGTGAACGGGCCGTCCCTGTGGGCCTGCAAGATGCCAGAGCAGGTGGTACCTCACCAAGCTGCCTGCTCCGCCTCCTCAGCTTCCTGTGGTGGGCTTCCTGGTCAGACTGGATTGTGCAAGTGAAAGCCCGCGATAGGCCCAGGGGCCCTACATTTCTCCTCCTCATCAATATCACATTCAAGGACTACTTGACGCTCAGTGACAATCAGACATGGGAAAGCCGTGGCAACCATGTTTCCCCACGCTATGTTCCTTGATAGATGCTTGATTTTCCAATCTTCATTTTTCCATCAAAAAAGCCTCATTCAAAGTGCTATTTCAACATGGTGGGAATATTCTCAGCATAATAGCTGGGCCTGGGAAGCAGGGTTCATGAGTGTGCATGTGTGTGCGTGTGCGTGTGCGTGTGTGTGTGTGTGTGCGTGTGCCTGCATGTGTGCCTGTACGAGTCTGTCCTGGTGAACCTGAGTTATGCGAAGGTGGTATCAGGCCGCAGCTCACTAAGTCAGGCACATTAAATATTGAGACGACACCTCCTGTAGGAGCCTGGTGGGGAGGCACAGGAAGCCACAGCCAGCTGCACAGACGCCTTCCTGGCAGCCTCTGCACCAGCACCACTCCCCGGCAGGGCCCTGAGCTTGTTGGTCAGGGTGGCACCGTCCTCCCACAGCCCCCTGTGCCACCCGAGTGTCCAGAGATGCTCACTGTGCTCTTGCTGTTGTAGACCTCACAGTGCAAGGTCCAGGAGCTCGGAGTTCGCAACAAGGGCTGGCTGCACGCTCTTAGTCTTCCCCCGGGTTGCTGTTACGGAGAAACATGGCTTCAGTGAGCCTTCTTGGAGGTGAGGTGCTGAAGAAGCAAAGTGAGCTCCTGCAGGGTCCTGCAGAGGCTAGCAGTGGCCAGGAGGCCCAGGCACCTGACTCTGCAAGGTGTGTGCCCTGCAAATGCAGGAGAGGCGACAGGCAGGACTGGAACCCAGGGGGTCCCTGAGGAGAGAATGTGCCCCATCTCACACTCCACAGGACTGCAGAGGTTGCCGGATTATTGGGGCCCCCGAGACAGACCTACGTCTCTAACCTTATCTAAGCTCCCGTGGAGCAGCGACAGAGCTGTCGTGGTAGAAGATGCAGCGATCTATGTTCCCATCTGTATTCTTATTTCTGCATCTATCTCCATATCCACATCATCCCTTAGAGATGGACGGAGACATCGAGATAGATGTAGGTGAAGATACGGAAATCTCTATTCCTTGCTCCGCGTCCAGGCCATCACTGTAGCTCTTAGATGGATAGAGATCTCTAGATGGTTAGAGAATAGATTCACACAGAGGAACCTATTTATGTCCATTGCTTGGCATCTGTAGCCGTGTACCTCCCCCCATCTCTCTGGGTACTTACTCAGAAGGGTGTCTCTCGATCTCTGTCTCTGCCTGGAGACATATCTGTTTCTGTAGCTGCTCTGGATCCTTCCGTGCCAGGACAAATGCCTGCAGACATGAAGTACTACGTCTCGGCAGATGGGACTGTGGTTGCAGACACAGAATTGTAGCATTGCCAACTTGGCACACACCTGCTGAGAGTCATGCAGAAAGGAACCAGAGTCTGTGACCACGGGTCTGGCCAGAGATAGGAGGGACAGGGTGGAAATGCTCAGGGGGCATGGCCCCTTCCATCCCTGGGCAGAACTGCTTCTTTCTTGTGGAATTCTGAGTTTTCTCTTGAAGTCTTTCACTGCATCAGACCAGGCCCACCTGGGTTGTCGAGGATACACTGATGTTGGCGCCAACCACATCAGATGCCCTCCCGCGGCACTTGGAGGAGCACAGGATGGATGATGGGCACCGCAGCTGTGCCACATTGATTTATCACACTGACCATCATGGACGATGGGCCTATGACCGCTGGCTCCATGACAGGACGGTGAGTGGGTGAGCTGCAAAATTGACGTGGAGAAGCATAACTCTTGTTCCTGGGTGGACCGCAGGAGGTCAGCAGCGGACGCCGCCCCTGCAGTTGTGAACTGCAGGCTGTAGGGACTGCACCAGCTGAGGTGCAGCTCGTGGTGTGCCCATCCTGTGTGGGACAGGTGCACTGGGCACTGCTGGCCATTCCGGGAGGACGCTGAGTCGCTGCAGCTGCTGCGTCCGGGCTGGGCTGGGCTCTTGCACCTGACTGAATGCAGGAAGGTAGCCGCGTGTATCTAGCAAGATCTGTGAGGCTGGCGGGAGGGGGCGAGGACCACCGGAGCCCAGGTTCTGAGGAGCAGTGCCTCCAGGGTACTGGACGCTGCACGGTGGGCATGGTCCCCTCTCTGCAGGGCTGGCCCACCTGCATGGCAGGGTGCCCTGGGTCTACACCCTGGGTGGCCCCCGTGACTGTGACTTTCCGTGATCTCTGTTCTTGAACCAGCGCCGGGTTCCGGCATCAGCTCCAAGACACCGAGGCCCTGGGGAGCGCGGGTGAGCTGGCCTCGTGTGCACACAGCCTTCCAGCTGTGAGGGAGGTGCGGTCCCCGCCAGGGCTGCCCTGGATGGGCTGGGATGCTGGAACCTGCAGCAGACATGCAGTGCCGCCGTAAGCACCTTGCAGACGGAGGAAACGTCTCCCCTAATCTCTCCCGAGCATAATTTCACCAGCTCCTCCATCTGTGTGAGTTGTGTGTGTGTGTCAGGTGGGGCAGGGAGGCCCTGCACACTGGCGGTGCAGGTGACAAATGGTCTTCCACAACACTCCACTTCAGCCCCTCCCATGAAGGCTGGGGCAGGGCACCCCTGTCGCTCCTCCTCTGTCTTCTGTGCTCCTTCCTTCCCTCTCCTGTGAATCCTGGGGCCTGGGGCTCCCGCAGGCCTCGGTCCCCATCTACGCAAACCAGGTACCGCTTGGTCCCCGTCAGGCTTGAGGCCCACCCTTAAGCGCCTTCTCTGCTCACGTGCAGAGGTGGGGGTCCAGGGTGCGCAGCTGGCCCTTCCAGAGGTGCCTCTGTGGGTCCTGTCCCTGGTGAACCCCACAGGCGAGGTCCTCTGCAAACAGATCCGGTCCCTTCCCTTCCAGGATGGGTGAGCCCGATGGGTCGACGTGGAAACAGCCCTTGCCAGCCTCACAGGGCACCAGCGCTGTGATGACTCAGCGGGGCCTGGAGAGAGAGGTCGCGTCTGCTTGCTGAGGTGGAAGCAGCGGCACCCTCCTCTGCCTTCTCTCTCTTCCCGCTTTCCTCTTCCCTCTAGGCCTTTTGGCTCATCCTTCCCTTGCCCTCTGTCTTCCTGCGCTGCCGCCTCCTCTTCCCTGTCTTCCTCGCCTTCCTTCTCTCCTTCTTTCTTTTTCTGAGCCAAATCCAAAGCTGAGACAGCAAACACCCATGACTACTGTCCATGTCTCCCCACTTGCTCCAGTGGAGACGCTGCACCCTGACCCCTTGCATGTGCAGACAGGGGCAAGGTGCAGTAGCCCAGGGTATGGGAAGAGGCCAGGCCCCCTGCAGGACCCAGGACCCTTGGTTAGGGCCCTAAGTGAGGATGCAGCCCATGGCAGAGTCGGGGGGCGGGGAGGGAGGATGGAGGAAGCCTGTTGCTATGGAAACTGCGGTTTGGCACCACCTGCAAACACCAGTCTCCCCAAAGCCTGCACAACAGAGACGCGGAGCAGAGGACACCCGACTCTGTAAAATGGGTGCTTAACTTTTATGTCGGGGCTGTGCACGCTGAACTGCTAATCAATTATGCGCAGGCACTCAGGGAGGCAGCAGGCAGAAGCGGTGGCAGGTAATGGCCTTTTGACAAATTTCTTTCAACTCTTGATTTTTTTTTAAGGGCATTTTCTTTTTTTTCAGTAAATAGAACCAGCAGAGGAGTCTGCGTTCACCGCAGGCTGTCTGGGCGCTGTCGGCTCGCTCACAAGCCTGGCTCCTCATCTGTGTGGCAGTGTCCGCTGAAGGCCCTGGGCCACGGAGGGAGCCCAGCCCATTCCTGGGGCTCTCAAATAAAGCCAGTGTACCCACGGCTCCCCAAGGTTAGCACACCACTCTCAGGTGCCCCTCGGAGCCTGTGCAGGTGGACAGGGGCAGCCCCAACCTTGGCTGCGGAGCTCATAGAGAGCAGGTAGGGGGCTCAGTTCCCGGGGCTCAGCCAGGTCCCAGGCCCCAAGACTTCTGGGCCCAGGTGAGAGGAAGGGCAGGGACTCCTGGGCAAGGTCACCTGTGTGTCCTCCCTGCTGCAAGGGGACAGTGGGAAGCAGCTGAAGGGTGACAGAGAGGAAGGAAAGCAACAGAGCCAGCTCCGGTCCCCCCTCCGCCTTGGGATTGCAGGCTTCCCGGCTTTCCATGATCTTGGTGGGGGGAGGCTTCATGCCATCTGGGGCCCTCGGGGCACTGAGCTGTGCTTTACCTGCACTGGGGTGGTTGTGGGAACAGCAGCCGGGGTGGTGAAGGAGAAGTCCCATAATATGACAGAGCCTGGCAGGATGTACTCCTGGGCCTGGGGTTCCTGAGGGCAGAGGGTACAAAGAGAGATGGCTCCGAGTGGGTGGCCAGGCAGCAGTCACCAGGGGAGGAGCTCTGCAGGTTCCTGGCTGCGCCCACCTCGGGCCCCTTCCTGAGCCCTGCCGTGCAGCTCCCATTCAGATCTGTGGAGGAGGCCTGTGGGGCTGTGCGACAGGCTGGCTTGTGACCTCCCAGTATACACATGTGGACCTCTACTCGCCAGGACAGAGTGTGGTATGACTCAGACTGGCATCCTGGCCCATGCCCATGGTGGGGTAGGGCCAGAGCAGATGCCCCCCAGAGTCCAACCAGGGTTCTTATGAGAAATGCAAATGCAGATGCAAGAATGTGGGGGCAGGGAGAGGCCACAGGAAGCCAGAAGCCAGGACTGAGTATGGGGCCACTGGCCAAGGAATGGTGGCACTTGCCAGCTGACCCAGGATGTGGACAAGGACAGAGTCCATTCTCTCCTAGAGCCCAGGGGAGGAACGAGCCCTTGGCTCTGGGCTTCTGGTGTCTAGAGCCACGAGACCACGGATTCATGTGGGAGAGGCCACTGCTGACCTTCCCAGCTGGGCAGGCAGGCAGGCATGAGCCAGGCCAGGCAGGCGCAGTCGGGAGCGGCAGAGATGGCCGTGCCCTGGCTGAGGGAATGAGGGGCCACACTGGGGGTCTTGCTCTGCCCTGCGCTATAGGGGTTGGGTTGGATCCTGTCCCCGGGCAGTCCTCCTGGTCAGGGTAACAGTGTCTTTCCTAGAGAGCATGTCGTTTGCATGTGGCAAAGAGAAGCAGGTACGTGGGCCACGAGGGCCTGTTCCCATGGTGAGGACGGCAGCAGCAACTCTCGCAAGCTGTCCTTCGGTCCCAGCCATGAGGGCCTGTCCCGTCCGTCCCCGCTGGCCCGGGGTCCGCATCTGAAGGCAGCAGCAGAAAGTCAGTACTATTTCTCCGGGTGGCTTGCAACCGACGGATTGTTTAGCAGGTAAAATTCACCTCCTCCATAATTGGGAATGCAAACAGAAGTGATTATAGACTGATTTGTGGCAATTTGGCAAATTTAAGGAGCATGCTCTTCTCTTGGAACCAGGAAGGAGGAGGAGGGATGGGCAGGGCCCTGGCTGGCTCTGTGCCCTCCTCTGCCTGGCCGTTGGCACCAGACTGTGTGGGCTGCTGGGTCCAAAGCCACCTCCCTCCCTGGGCCCTCTGCACCCCCACCCCGGGCCAGGGCCCAGATGCACAGCAGGTCCAGATGGACTCCAGGATCAGGCCAGACCCCTGAGAAAGGCATTTCCCACGGGCCCTGTGCAGCTGTTTCCCTGCCCCGCTCGCCTCACTGCTCTGGTACAGCACGCATGTGCATGCACAGCCCCACCCCACGCACAACTGTTCCATGTCACGCATACATGTGTGTGCTTCCCGTGGTCCCTAGGTCTCCATGACACATGTGTACACACACGCAACTCCTCCATACCACCTGTGTGCACACACTCACAATCTCCAACATATAACACACACACATTTACCTGCTCACATGGCTCCACACCACACCTAACTCCCACCACACAACTCCTATCACACACACAGACACACGCAGATACACACACACACCCTCCTTCTGACTCCACACCGCGTGCACCCTGCACCCCTCTGCCTCCTGGGGGTCGGGCGGGGTCTTCCCAGCAGCAGTAGCAAGCAGTGTGCTGATGCAGACAGAAGGTGTGAACTTGGCACGTCCAGGGCTCCCTCACAGCTCCCCCTTGCACGCCTCCCCCTGGGCAGCAGAGAGGCACAAGCACACGCAGCCTGCCTGCCTGTGCTGAGCGTCTGTGTCAGGCTGCTCCTGTGCACCCCTGGCCCCCAGCCTTGGCGTATCACTGAGCGGCCCCCCCACCTCCGAGCCCCTGGAGAAGGTGAGCCGATGGAGTCCTCCTCCTCCTGGCTCTGGCCCCTTCCCAGGAGCTGAGGCGTGCAGAGGTGTCCTAGAAGCAACTCTCTTGCCTGCCTGCTCTGAGGCTGCAGGTAGAAGATAAGGCCCTCTCTGCCCCAACCCTCCCGGCTCAGCAGGGTGGCTGCGGCATGGACGCGTCCTTATCAGCCCCCATGGATTTTGACAGGGCCATTTGTCCTGCAGTGTTTACAGGTCTGAGGTGGAGGCTGGGGTGTGGACTCAAGGAATCTATCCTCCAGCGCAGGGTCTGTGAGTGCTGGGGATGCTTTCCACCAAGCTCGCAGGAGCAGGGCTTACTCAGTGACAGGCGGTGCCGGCCACCCTCCAGCAGCCCCGGAGCCTTTGTTCGGCAACTTCAGCTCACCCCCACCCCTGCTCAGGCCCCTGAGGCCCCCTCATTCAGGGCTGCACTCCATCTCTGGGTGTCGCCTGCCCAGGTGTGCGGGACCACCCAAGGTGATCTCTTCCAGCCAGAGCCAAGGTCGTCAGATGGGCACAGCCCACGGCAGGGAGTCCTGGTGTCACAGGTTTGAACAGCAGGGAAGCTGAGGCTGAGTAAAGGGGTTTTAGGAGCTCTGGGTCCCAGAAACTGTCTGGTGCTGTCTTGCCATTTTATCTCTAGTATATGTGATGCAAATCTTTCTGTCTCTCTCTGTCTCTGTCTCTTTGTCTTTCTGATTGTCTCTGTCTCTGTCTCTCTGTTTCTCTCTCTGTCTCTGTTTCTCTCTTTGTCTCTCTGTCTCTGTGTCTCTCTGTCTCTCTCTCTCTCTGTCTCTCTCTCTGTCTCTCCCTCTGTCTCTCTCTCTCCCCCCCCACCAAGTTCTCTCAGATATTTAAAGTAGAAATTTAAGTACAATATTTGAAGCTTTTAGTTTTACTTATGGCAACACAAAAGAATCCAATTATCAATTAGAACTGATAATGTTTTATAGACTGCTCTCTTTATTAGTGCCATATTGCAGCTAATTCCAGAGAACAGTTTCTCGGAAATGTCCCCGGGTTATGGTCTTACCAACTCCATTTTGCAGAAGATTTAAGATCCCCAGAGCGCTGGCCTGAGCTCCCCGTGCACACTCCGTGACCTCAGACCCCCCCAGGGAGGTTCGGCTGCCCGGTGTCCTTGGTGCTGGGGTGGCTGTGGCAGATGCACCCTGCAGGGCCAGGTCCCCAAGTAGCCACGGCATCCCTCTGGGCATGGCGTGGGTTCAGGTCGATGTCATTGTCTGGCTCACCTGCGGGGCCCTGGGAAGGGGCAGGGAACCTGGAGGGCAGTGGCCCCATGGTTTTCCCCGCGACCCCCAGGAGGCCGCACTGTCCCCCTGAACCTGACTGGACATGTTCTGCAGCTCCTGTCTCCTGGCCTCTGCTGCTCACTCTGCAGCAGAGGAGGGCCCCAGGGCCAGAGCAAGTGCTGTGCTGTGTGCAGTGACCCGCCCTGGACAAAGCCATGAGACCACGTGTGGTTTCCACCCAGAGCACAGCTGTCATTCCAGCACTCTGGGAGGCTGAGGCAGGAGGGTGGAGGGTTAGAGCTGAAGTTCTGACAGCTGAGACAGGAGACAGTTTGGGAGTTGGTGAAGCCACCCCAGAGATAAATCACTCAGGAGGAAAGAGAAGGGAAAACAGCTTTGCTGGTGGAGCAAGGCCTGGGCCAGCAGTGCAGGAGGAGCGCGGCTCCCTCGTCGCTCTCAGGACCCTGAGGACTCCTAGGGCCGGCAGGGATTTCCCTGCTGCCAGGGCTGGCTGACTCTGTAGGGCCAAGGTGGAGAAGTCCAGTTCCCCAGGGAGGACACATAGTCCAGTCGCAACACTGGACAAGTTCACCGCCACGACTTCCATGGGCCAGACAAATGGGGAGACTGCAGGCGGGACATGAGTCTCAAACACCAAGGGATAATCAATCCACCCAAAGAGGTGGCTGAGGGTCATTTCACTCAGCTTCTAGAACCCCCTTCAGAAAGTGCACGGATGCCCAGAGCCAGTCCAGTTGAGCATCTCCAGGCGTGGCCCATAAAGCGTTGCCTGTGTTTCCATGCGTGAGTCCGTGGCACGGACCGACTTGGGGCAGGAGAATTTGTCCCTGCTTGGTCGGGATGGACACACCCATTCCCAAGGGTGCCTAGAAAGCCCACAATGCACCTCTTCTGAGTTGCCCACAAGCAGACCGAGCCCTGCCCCCATCGCATCAGGTTTTCAGTAGACTTCTGCCCCAAGTGGTCCAGAGGCCAAGCTGAGAATACTGGGAGTGAGGGAGCCCAGAGCATGTCACCCCAAACCATGGGGGGTGTTGAGCCAAGGACAGGTGATAAGCAGATGTAGGGGCACCCTCCGACCCCCTCTACTTGTCTAAAAGGAAGATACAGATTTTACAGTGATGCCAGGCATTGCATGTGCTCCTTAACTAGGAACAGAAAGTTGGCCCCCCAAAGGCACCTTTGCACCCTTGTACCGTCAACAAAGTCTTTCTCTGTCATTTATGTGTCTTCCTCTAAGTTGCTGCCCCTGGAGACTAAAAAGCCTTTTCTCTTGTCTTGTTATATCTCTTAAAATGTACAATCCACATTGGAAATGCCACAGGAGCTGGGAGCCAAGCCTCCGCTTCCTGGACAACTCAGTCCTTGGACATCTCGTGTGTGTGTCTGTGTCATGGTTTGTGTCTAGTTGTCCCCCCAAAGCTTCATGCAGTCATGGGGTGGGGACTTCTA
>NDGM011029533.1:0-21880 GCA_002564305.1 Octomys mimax
CCTTCCTTCCAAATCCTTCCTTCCAAATCCTTCCTCACCCCTCACCTAGTGCTTCTCCAGGTGCCACGGCTGTCATGAAGCCCACATTATAGTGTAGTATGATTAGGCTACTCAGGCTAGCACCTGCCTCCGGCCCTCCAGGATGAGGTCTAACATGCAGCATGGCCAGACTGTGCATGGTGCACCTTGGGATGTGGGCCCGGATCTAAGCCTGCATTTGAGGGCTGCTGTCTTCCTCCTTGCTGCTCAGAGCCCACAAGCAAAGCCTCACGGAGAAGCACGGGGCAGTCAGGAGGGAAGAACCAGGCTGGAGTGAGCTCAAGTAAAGCATTGCCTAATGCAATGGTGCTTGCTAGACTTCAGTGTAATAAAACGGAGCTCTCTCTTCTAAGTACCATCTCCTCATATTTGCAGGACAAGAAAGCGAAATTAAGATAGGAATTTCCAGGGAGTGAAGTGTGTGTTTTAGCCTGGAATGTAAAGAGAACAGAGCCAGAAGAAATCAGTTTTTGATTTTACAGTGGGGCTGCGATCGAGGTGGGAGGCCCCTGGCGCTGAGGCAGGGAGACCCTCTGAAAGGCTGACTGGCACCTGGAGGGAGCTGAGGTGGGCAGAGTTCCTTCCAGCAAGACACCAGGACAGGAAAGAGGCTGATGGGAAGAGATAGATTGAAAGGAAGGAAGGTTGGTATAGGCCTACAGTAGCGTGGGCTGGGGCGACCCATTGGGTTTATTTCCACTGCTTCCTTGTTTTTCCCTGTGCCCTCTCTCCTCCCCTTACCTGCTACTAGATGAGTTTTCCTAGCAAAGAGGAGCCTGGGTTTGAATCCTCTCCTGCCCATCCCTCTGCTGTGTGACTCCAAGCAGGTTGCTCAAGGTTCTGGACATTGGTTTGTTCATTTGTCAGGATGAAAGTCATGAAGCCTCCCAGGGAGAGCACAGGCCCGATAGGCCAGGGAGCGCTAAGCTCTTATTACAGTGCCTGGCACATGGTAGATGCTCGGTTATTGAGAGCTGTTATTATTATTTTAAAATCTGCTCATTCCATTCCCTCTTTCAATCCTGCGAGTAGGAAGGCAACATTTCAAAAACAAGCCAAGGACTCAGACAGACACAGGCCTGAGGAAGATAGACTAACAACAAAGAAGCACGCGGACTGAGGCTCCGTGTCGCTCATCATTAAGGACATGTGAGGGTGGGCCAGGGTGGGAGTCCAGCTCACGCCCTTCTGGAGGACCACAGCTAAGAGCACAGGAAGAGCCAGGCACGGCCTGGTGCTTACACCAGCAATCTCAGGACTGCAAGCAGCTGAGGACCACAAGTTCGATCCCAGCCTGGGAAACTCAGCAAGACTTCTCAAAGTGAGAAAAATAGAAAGGGCTGGCGATGTTGCTTGAGGCAAAGGCCCTGGGTTCAAGCTCTGGTGGTGGAAAAAGAAATAATTGGTAGGGAGGCGAAGAAGCTGGAGCCTTCGTGCCCTGCTGATAGGAAGTAGAAATACCACCCTTGGTGTGGAAGAGGGCACGGAAGCTCCTCAAACAACTGAAAATAGGATCACGACATGATCCAGCACCTTCTCTTCTAGGTGGATAGCTAAACAAATTGGAAAGGGTCTCATGCAGGTATTCGTATATGCATTGCTCCCAGAAGCACTATTTGCAGTTGCTAAAACCCAATAGCAACCCAAGTATCCTGGGAGGGTGAAAGAAGCTACATGCAGTCCGTACAGGGAACAGTATCAGTCAGCCTTAAAAAGGGAAGGAGATTCCATCCTATGGGACACCATGCATGGACCTGGAGGACCTGACGCTGGACGTGAGAAGCTAAATGCTGTGGGGTTCCACTTCTGAGAGGCACCTCGCATATCCGAACTCATAGACATGGAAAGTAGCACGTGGGTGCCAGGGGCTGGGGGAGGGAAGATGGTGTGTTAGTGTTTAGGGGTGCAGAGTTGTAGGTGTACAAGACGCTAAGCGTTCTGGACGTCAATGTTGCTGAGGTGGTAAATTTTGCATTATGCATACTTTACATTTTACCACAATAAATTGGAGAAGTGCCCTCCCCTACCAAAAAAAAAATATCCCATAGGTGGGGGTTCTTGGTGGCCTCTGAGGGAGCTGCACTTCTTCAGTTGGCGTGCAAGACTGGTGCTGACGCATCTCGGTCTGCCTCAGGCCTGCCCCTCTCCATCCCGCGGTGTGGGACCGCTGCTTCTGGGGGCTCTGCCATCATCATCTCATTCTCTAACCTCCTCCCTGGGTCATGCTACAATACCAAAGGCCTCAAAGAGGACTTTCCAATCCTGTTGTTGGCCCTTGAATTCTTGTTTGTGCCACCACAGAGCTGCCCTGCTGGACTTTGGTCCCATCGCCCTGTTGTTCATCACCCCAAGTAGCCTACATGACCCAAGTGCCCACTCTAGCAGGGGCCTGGGCCTGAGCTCTTGTGATGCCCTCTGTCCTGCCTGGCACTAAGCTCTGTGCCTCAGCCACAGGCTGTTAAATGGATTTGGCCTTCAAAAAAGCAGAATGCTACCTGGGGACATGGTGTGTACTCAGGAGGCTGAGGCAGGAAGATTGCTTGAGTTCAGGAGATCAAGGGCAGCCCAGGCAGCACAGTGAAACCTTGCCTCAAAAATACTAATGAAGAAAAGAATGTGCCAGTTGGAAGGGGCACTCACAACCCATTACTGTTATATAGTAAGCAAATGCCCGTGTGATAGGGGCGTATTCAGCCCACGTGAGCCTTGAAAGATTGCTTATTTCCCTGGTGAGAACCAGCGGAGACAGAGAGCCGGGGGAGGGATGCTCCATTCTACCTTTATGCTGCCTCTGGAGCAGGAGGCGCAAAGCAAGGGTTGGTGTTTCTCCTTCGAGAAATTAGGTCACTGGGTGTCGTTAAGTGTGCCTTACAGAGCTGTGTTAATCAGTTCTCTGCTGGCCTAAATATCTGGTAATTATCTTAGTTTTTTGCTTTGCTAGACTTGGCTTCCTAAAACAGTTCATCCACGCTGTTACTTCTGGGCTCCTGCTCCTCTGCAATAATAAGAGCCACCGTCCTGCAGCCAGCGAGCCTGCCTTGACCTCTGCGCCTCTTACCCCAGTGGACTCCTCAGATCACTCTGCATCTCCGAGGCAGGTCATATCAGCAGCCCCAGCTTAGAGGTCAGGACTCATGGCTCTGCCTCTGGGGCTCTCGGGCCCACGCTCTTCCCTTCACTCCACCACAGTGCCCACATCGGGCATGGCCAGCCTATGGGATTCCAGCACAGCCAGAGGTCCAGTGTGCCCTGGGGCTCTCCCTGCTCACTTCCTGCGCTCTTGGTTTCTTGCATTAGGCAGGCTTTCCAGAGAAACACTACTAGTGAGACAGAGGGACATACAAGTGTTATGGTTTGTGTCTAGGTGTCCCCCCAAAGCCTCGTGCAATTCACGGGGTGACTTCTGGAGTTTTGATTGATTATTGTGGGTATGGATGCTGCACCTGCCCTGGGGCAGGTAATTTGCATTGCAATGTAAGGAGGGGAGAGAGGCCAGCTAGCTTCCCGAGCTGCTGTCGCTTCTTTTGCTCTTTTGCTCTTTGCCACCACCATGAAAGGTTGCTCTCTACCACATACCGTACTGCCTTAGAGCCAGCTGAGTATGGACCAAAACCTCCAGTAACTGTGAGCTAAAAAATCTTTCCTTCTTTCATTTTGGGAGTTGGGTATTTGTCCCAGCAATGAGAGAAGAGTAACTGAAACATGTCAAACATTTATCATGGGACTTAGCCCATGCCATTATGCGGGCTCTGAAGTCTCAGGACAGGTGCCAGGGAGCCAGAAGAGCTGGTGGTGTGAATCAGTCTGGGTTCAAAGGCAGGCGAACTGGTAGAGTTAGTGATAGTGTAAGTCTTGGCCCACGTCTGAAGGCGCAAGTACCAGGGACACCCATGTCCTAGAACAGAGAAAGTGAAGTCCCAGCTCGCGCTGGGAATCTGTCTTTTGCTGTTTTGCTCTAGCAGGGCTCAGATGGGTGCGATGACGCTCACCCATATTGGTGGTGGTGGAACTGTTCACTCTGCCTACTGACTGGTGCGTGACGCTTACCTCTTCTGGAAGTGCCCTCACAGATATATCCAGAAATAATGTTTTACCAGCCGTCCGGGTATCCCCGAACCCAGTCCAGTTCACATTAAAGTTAACCGTCGCACCGCACCTGGCAGAGTGGCTGCCTTCTCTGTGGGGGTCTTCGCACCCCCACATGTTCTGGAAGGCAGAGTCTGGTCCTTGCTGAAGTGTGCCCCTGCCCAGCAGCCGGGTGTGCACACGTGTGCATCGTTAATGAGGGCCTGTGCACACGCGTGTGCCCTTGCAATTGCTTCCCTTCCATAGTTAGATTATGAGTGACTTCAATGCGAGAGTAAAGGCTCCCTTCTCTGTTTCCCTCCCTTTTCTCTAGCACTCAGCTTCTCAAAAACATCAATTGAATTATACGATTCTCCTTATAAGCTTCGTTCATTCAAAACATCGACAGTAGACATTTACTAAACATCCATCTGCACCAGGTTCGGTGTTGGCACTGGGTGCCAGGCTCGACTCTGGCTGGCTATTTGTTGAAGGGCAGATGCAAAGAGAGAACGAAGAGACTAAAACCAGTAGAGCAGGGCCAGTTCATCTTTTGAAACCCAGAGCTGCATAACCCATCTTTTGACCTAACAAAGTATGATGTCAATTAAAATAAAGTTAAATGCACAACATAAATATAGATTGCGGCTTAGCATCTTCTGGCCAGTTGGTTCCTTTGGAAGGGCCTATTTTAGTTATTACTAATATCATGACCATCTTGCTGGGGTGAGATGAAAATAATGATTACTATGGTGGCTGGATAATAGAGCTTTTGTGATTGGCTTTATTTGGAATTTGTTTAATGTCCAGGACACACTCTCAGGGTCATCCTCCCCATACCTATTTTTCTGAAGAGGAAACCAATAGACTCAAGCTCTGAGTGTTTAAGTCCCTTGCCCAAAGGACAGAACAGCCAGAATTGCAGGCCAGCCCAAATCTCTGTTCTCTACTCAACTACTTTCTCTCTATTTCTGAAGTTCTAAAATTATATATGTGGAGAAAAATGTTTTGACCTTGTGCTAATACATTTTCTGTAAGGTCAGAAATAAATAAGTAAAAATTAATCTGACAATCTCCAAGCAGGCTGAAAAAT
Source organism: Octomys mimax (assembly GCA_002564305.1). Lineage (NCBI taxonomy): Eukaryota > Metazoa > Chordata > Mammalia > Rodentia > Octodontidae > Octomys > Octomys mimax. Next base: position 5,198 of record NDGM011029533.1, read on the forward strand.
GCCACCCTGCTTCCCCTTGGATGTGACCCCCATAATTGTTCCCCTTATTGACAGCTGATTGGTTTAAATAATTCATAGCCTTTCGTGAGGCCTACTGCTTCCAATTGGCATTTACTTGATGAGGTTGTGACTGACGGGTGATTACGGGCTGAAATGTTCCACTGTACGGCAGAGAGGCTCCCCGCTGCCCCCCCTCCAGTGTCTTGCACCAGTCGGGGTGTTAGGATCACTTTCTCCTAAGAGCTCTGACTCACCAGCAAGTAGCTTTTAGGGTCCTTGCACCTCTGTGCATTTGCAGCCCTCCTGTTGGCCCAAGGATGAGGCCTGGCTGTCTATGTGTCCCAGGACTTGTGACAGCCCTGGCCCATACCTACTACACACTCAGCATCCTGATGGAGCCCCGGCCCCCTCCCACGTCTATGCGGAGCTTCTGTCACTCTTGCAAGTCCATTGGGGACCTGGGTCTTCTATTAGAGGGGACTCCAGTTTCTCAAAGCTTCTCTGTTCATGGCAGAGCAGCCAGTCCTTCTGAGAAGATGGGAGAAGGTGCATATGTCTGGGGCTGAGAAGTTAGGGTGGGCTTGGGATGAGAATGGGCCATTAAAGGTGGCTTCAACCAAAGGCAATGAAAAGGGGCTACAAGGAGGAGTAATGAGAAGAAGCCACAGAATCTCAGATGGGAAAACCTTTCCTAGGACCCAGGGCATGAGAGATCTGGTGAACTCAGAACTGGGCCTCCTGGGTCGCCATGGGGATGCATGATGGAGAAGCCAGGGAAAGGCTTCAGGTGGGCCACCTGTGGATAGGGTGGGAGGGAAGCAGGCAGGGAGGTTTCTCCACCAGGTTGGCTTTGGGGAGGCTTTGCAGACTCTGAAGAGCTGGGTCTTGAGATGTCACATTCTCCCCCATGCCCTTGACCTTGAACCTGGGGACCAATTCCAGTTCTCTCCAGTTCTCGTGCTCAGCGCTTCTCCTCCAGGCTCCCACAATGCCACCACCACCACACATTATGGGGCCCCCTTCTGAGTGTGTGTTCTTTACCCCACAACTACTGGGCCCCTTTCTGTGTTGTCACTGACGCATGCAGGTTAAAGGTTAAGAAGCAAACTTGAAGACTATAGGTGGTATCCAGTGTCCCGGCTGCTCTTAGCCCTGAGCACAGGGCTGGCCACCGTGGGGGACCTTCAGAGATACATGCCGGGGTGGGCTAATGAATCTCCAAGCAGACAGAGACACCTGGGTAGGGAAGGGTCCCATGAGAGGAAAGGAGGCAATCTATCAACATGGATCAGCAACAAGGGTCAGGAGAAGATGGAAAAGACTGGAAATGGAACTCTCTGAACTCTCATAATGTCAGACAATTGGTAAAGCCTTTATGTGGATGTAGCCTAGTCTGAAACAGCAGCTTGTGGAACACACTCATTGATCTCTTCTGAGTTCTTAAATGCCTTGGCAGCAGCATCTTCATGAGGGCCATTCCAGGGGGTGGCATCGCCAGGGCCAGTGTGGGCAGAGGGGAGGCAGGCGGGGAGTGGAGCCAACGATGGGGACCGGTGTGGGTGGGAGACTGAGGGCCTGCCTGCCTCCTGCCACAGAAGGGCAGAAAGAGGTGCAGCAAGGTGACTCCAGTCAGAGGACAGAACTTTTCTATCCCAGGCTCCAGTCTGGGTAGGAGGCCCGCTCTGAAGATAAGTGTGTACTTCCTTGTAGTGTCACTTCCTGTAGGGAAAACACCCAGCAGGTGGGAGCATGGCAGTAAGCATTGGGAGCAGGAGGTGGCCCTCGAGGGAGGCACAGAGGCACCTGGTCACAGGTGCACGATCGTCGTCGTCACCATCATCATCATCATATGTGATCAAGGGTAGGGTGGGCGTGGCCAGTGCCTGCTGTCCCTCTCTCAGGGCTAAATAAGATTCAGGCCTGGGATGGTTGTCCTTGGCCTGGTCAGCCCTGGTGACTTTGCCTGAGCACCTCCCTGCCGTGGGGGCTGAGGGTGCCATGTGACAAGCTCAGATCTGGGCTGTCTTCTTGCTCTCTTGCCTCTGGGCATGGGAGTGGTGACCACTGGGAAGAAGTGACCACACGGAGGCCACATTACCTCCCTCGGCTTCCACATCCTTAGCACAGACTGGGGACAAACTCATTTCATTCTCATTTAATTCTTAAATGGTGCCTGTGGTAGGGATCTCTCTCTCTCTCTCTCTCTCTCTCTCTCTCTCTCTCTCTCTCTCTCTTTCCCTCTCTCTTTTTCTCTGAGACAGGGTCTTGCTGTATAGTACAGGCTGGCCTCAAACTCACAGCAATCCGTCTGCCTCAACCTCTTGAAGGGATTTGTTTAAACTCTGTTTCATAGGCAAGAAACCTGGAGCTCACCAAGGACAAGCTGCCCTGGACTGAGCAGTTTGAGTCCTGGGGCTACATTTGTAGTCACTGTGTCACATTGTGGAGGAGGCAGGCAGGGGTTCCAAATAGGCCCTGAGCCAGACGTAAGGCCCAGTCCCTCTGCCTGTGGAACCAAAACCGAATGACTTAAACTCCCTCAGCCTTAGTTTTCTCATCTGTAAAATAAGTCTGGGTATAGCGCTTGCCCCGAAGGGTTGCAGCAAAGGTTAAAATGAGGTAGTACAGATAGTGGTGGGTGTACAGTAAATGCACAGTAAAATCTGGCTTCTATAATGAAGAGGACTGGGGAGAGGAAAACAGATGATATATGAGGTGGATTGTCAATCAAAATAGTCCTCGCCTTTCTTCCTTGACCCAACAGGGAGTTGATTGGCTTCTAAAGCCAGCTGGGAGAAAATTCCATCACATGATACACATCATTTTCCTTTATATGTTAACTTTTTTCAAAGAACTGGGAGTCCTTCCAAGATGGTGCATTTCATTGTATAGAGAACGGTGCTAGGAATTATGTCAAATCAGACAGCCTGGGGCCTGCTGGGCTGTTGAAGTCCCGAAGTCACCCTGCCAGGTACCAGGTAAAGGCTCATCCTACAAGAGCAGCATCCTCATCTGTGCCTCCCACCTGCCTTCAACCTGTTGCTTTGTTATCCAAGCATGATGTGCCACCCTTTCATTCACCCCAGGCAGATATTTGAGAAAGAAGAGGAAGAAGAAAAGAAAGGCTGGCTTTCCTTTGCTGTTGCTACCACTAGCAGTGGTGCCCGTCACCACAGCCAGGTGACAGCACCAGCCTGTTTTGGCCTCTCTCTCTCTCTCTCTCTCTCTCTCTCGTATTGGGGATTAAACTCAGAGCCTTCACATTGAGCTATATCTTTGCATCTTTAGCCTCTTTTACTTTTTATTTTGAGACAGGGTCTTGTTAAGTTGCTAAGTTGCACAGGCTGGGCTTGAACTTGCAGTCCCCCTGCCTCAGCCTCCCTGAGCACTCAGATAACTGGTGTGTACCACCACGCCCAGCTCCGTGGCCTGTTCTTAAAGCCTGACATTGAGTACTCTGCCTGAAATTCGGTAGTGTATCCTGCACTCACTTTCAATGCTGGCACAAAGAGGTGAAGATTTGCATTGCCAGGGCTGGGAACTAGGGGTGCTTACCTCCCACCCTAGGCCTGTGTGCCACCCAAGCCCACAGCAGAGGCCCACACAACCCTCAGGGAGGGCCAAGCCACCCACAAGAGGTTTGCTGTCCTGACACAAGTTTGCATGACTGCACAACCTTGCCCTTCCTGTAGCTGTGACCACACATCTTGACTTTTCCCTGACTACTACCATCATTATCCAGAGCAATTCAGATCTGTGGTCTTCAATAAGGAGTAATGGAGGCAGAGGAGCCTTCTTTGGTTGGGACCACGGCTTTCTGTAGGAGAGTGGCATTTGTCACCTAGAACACATGTAAATTGCTACCTGTTCCAGCATTCCTCCTGTGCAGCAGGTAATATCTCCATTCAGGACCTCCCCACTTACTTTGCAGATGAGAATATGAGGCTCAGAGAAGCCAAGGTCACTAGCTGTCTCCTATTTTAATTCTTTCAATTGCTAATACAGCCCTGTGAAGCACAGACCATGTGGCATCCGGTGAAGGTTAACTGCCTTCCACCTGGGACTTCTATAGGCTTGGCCAGGGTGACCCACGGGATGGAGTTTGGTAGGCTACAGCTGGCTGCTCAAACAGGTATTATCTGTTCTTCCTACATTTCCAGAGGAGGGCATGGAGGCTCAGAGAGGTGAAGAGCTTTGACCAAGGTTACAGAGCTCAGCTTGGAGGTGGAAGATGCAGGAAGCCTGTAGCCCAGATTCTCTGGCTCACATCCGTCTGCTGTTTCCTCTACCCTACGGCCTGGGGACATCTGCAGGACCAGCCTCTGTGAATGCCCTGGAAATATGGCAGGGACCTAATTTCTCTGCGCTGCTTTATGGAGTTTTCTCTCACTGCTGTTGCTGCTGCTTCTAACATCAAGTGTGTGTGTGTTTTAAAACTCTTTTATCAGCACCAGAATTCATCTGAAATTGCAGCAAGAATAATGCTTTCGTGTCTTTACTTCCTTTGGTTCTAACAATCTTCTGGTATCAAACAGCCTCTGCTTCAGAGGAAAAATAATAATGAATGACTCAAAATAACTCTGCTGAAGAAAATGAAGGTTTGATTTGAATCGCTGAGGGACCGACTCCCTTTCAGTCCCCCGCCCCTTTTCTCTGCATTTCCTGGACAAGGCTTTCAGAATGGTTGAGATTCTTCTAAATTCTAAGATTCCAAGCATCAAGGAAAATCAGAGCCAATTACTCAGCCTAAACGTATGTTTGTCAGGCAGGTATCCCTGTAATTCTAAGATACTACCAAGTATCGCCTAAAGAACTGGATGCGTTTGTGTTTTGGTCTCTCTCTTCCTAGGAGCCTGGACATCTCTGTTCCTCAGGAAATGACAGGAGTTTCTTATGACCATACTGCCCAATGTTCATTTTCTTCTGGGTGGATCAAGCGGCCCACACATCACAGAACCCTGTTCCAAATCGATTTCATTAATCATTGTGAATCATGTCAATAGGGAGGAATTCTCAGAAGAAGCCCAAATGCAGATTGAATCAACGTGGCCTTAGCTGGTCAGATTCACTATAACTCATACAAGGTCCTCAGAGGAAAGAGCAGCTCATGAAAGCATGTGTCCAAAGGAGCTAAGTTTAACCCACATGGGCAGAAGCAGAACTGAAACCATCAGAGAAAGCTACAATGGCACATGTGACCCTGGAGTCCTGTTCAGGCATAATAAAGTTCTATGGGTTTAACAAATTTCTCTGTGGCGTGTCACAGCAGACAGCGTTGTGAATGGCACATTCTGGCTTTGCTTTGAGAACAGTTCTATTCAGCCAGGCAGCCAATAGGAGCTTGGCTGGTTAATAAAAGTTCGTTCCTTTTAAGTCTAATGTTGAGTATTGTTGTGGTTTGACTGTTCCACGACTGCCTAGATGTGAACAAAGCCATTTCGGAAGCCGCTAAAATGAACTTATTACCTAGCTTTTCTTTACAGAATGTACATTGGGGTTCCAAGTCTCTTGAAGAGACCGCTGTTGGCAGAGGAGGGGGAACCGGTGCCGACTGGTTGGTGTGCAGAAACTGGGAAGAGGGTGACTCTGCTCACAGGTGTGGCGTCTTAGGTAAAAGAAGGCCGCACGGAATTATGGAATTGTTGCCTCCCCCAGTGCCAATGTGGGATGGCTTGCAGAACGAATTATTCCCCGTCTTGGCCAAGATTTATGGCAATGTGGGATAGGAGTGGGAAAGCCTACTTTGAATCTACTGCGACCGGAGGAGAGCCAGAAAGCCAATGGAAGCGGGCGAAGAGGACCGTCTTGAGCTCCTGTGTGGACCCCACCTGCTTCGCTCCCGCCCACCCCTTGGATCGGAGGGAGCCAGCCCACGCCCACACCGCCCTCTCCTACCCTCCTTTCACACACGTTCACGTTTGACCCACTTCCCCCTCCTATGCAAAGCCTCGACCCAATTCTCCAGCCTTCTCCCCCACAGTTCTGACCCACTTCTCTCCTCATTTCCACAAAGACGTGACCCAATTTGCCTCCTTCCTTCCCCCCACATGCCATCGCGTTCCCCCACCACTCCCACACCCCGAACTGACCTCGTTCCGCCCCGGCTACCGTTCACACCTGTTCTTCCCTGTTCCCCCACCGCACACGGAGCCAGCCGGCTGCTCGCGCTCCACAGCCGTGCTGCCACCTTTTCTCCCCAAGCGCTGGGGACAAGGCTCCCTTCCGTGCAGCAGCCTTTTCTCTCCCTAGGTCCTTGGTCCCCGGGATTTGACCTGATTCTGCCCTTTCTTAAGGCCTACTTGGAATTGTCCCATCGAATCATCCATGTCAAGTCACTCGCCTTTCCCAAGGACTCGCAATGCGGGTCATCACCAAATGTAGGACCCTCTGAGAAGCCACGATCCCAATTAGTTTGCGGCCCTACTCAGTGTGGAAATTGCCAGGGCCCCCGGCATGCCCAGGGAAAACGGCCCTGCTGCTAGTGCCTCCATCGGGGGTTGTATTATTTTTAAAGAAATCTTTTTGTCAGTAGCCTACCTGTCAATGATTTAGATTCTCTCTCTCTCTCTCTCTCTCTCTCTCTCTCTCTCTCTCTCTCTCTCAAATGATTTGTGATTAGTTTTGGGGAAGTGATGCAGCCCACAGTGCGATGTGGACCCACCATTGCCCCCCGTGACTGAGTGCTGTGTGGTGTCAGCTGGACTCCTTAAGAGGCCAGAGGAGATGGCTCTCCCAGGACTCTTCATTCTCGGCTGCTGCCTAATTAAAAAGTAAATATGTTTCAATTATCACAAATGATTTTTATGTATCCACTAGGAACCAGACTGTAATCATTTATGCATTTCATAAAGGCTACCAAACAATTATCAGGTGACAAGGACATTATGAACTATCCATTTGGAGAATAACCTTGGGCAAACGTTGAGCGAAGACTGGAGGGGACTTTGGTGGCATGGTCCTGTCCGTGTTTCCTTCTCTACCTGTCCCTGTGAAAGGGAGGGAGGAAGAGCCCTCTCCATAGTTGTCCCTGCTCTCTGACCTCAGAGACTTCTGGGGTGACCCTGACACGCAGGTTGTAACTAGACTGGGAAGAGTAGAGTTTTGGGAAAATCAAAAAGAAGAGTTCTTCTTTGAAGATGAAATAATGCAAATCAAACCTTTTGGGAATGACAAAGAATGGCTCCAGATGTTATTATGAAGAAAGCTCTTGCTGTCACGGCCATCACCACCTTCATCCCTCCTACCACTGGGGCACCTGGTGCCACCCTCGTGTCACACTCCATTCCCTCTACCTTTGTCCCTGCCACCTGCCTCAGCTCACTGCTGTCACCTCCATCACTGCTTCCACTGCCACCACCACATCTACACAACTCTGGTCCTGACCTTTACCTCTCAAGTTCTTTTCCTGTCAACTTCTTTTATTAATTTATTTTTTATTCTTTTGATATAGGGTCTTACTACACAGTTTGGATTTGTAGTGATCTTCCTGGCTCAGCTTCCCCAGTGCTGGGATTATAGGTGTGAGCTACCATGCCTGGTTTGGGGGCCAGTATGACATGCAGTTCAAATGATCGAATCCCAGTCCTTGCCCTTGCTAGGAAGGCACTTAGACTACCAAGCTATCTCCCCAGCCACTCCCTGTCAACTTCTTATGAATTTATCCTTAACTAAAGCTAAGAATGAGAAACAAAAAACTCCCTATTTTTTATTTGATAAGAATTGCACGAGTAATGCCATCCACTACCTTTTCAATTTATTCTTCACCCCTCTCCTTCCCTTTTTTTTTGGGTTGATGTCTAGGGCCCTGAGGTAGCTCCTGGAGCCCCTGAGCATTCAGAGGAGGCTCCCAAAGGCCAGGAGCAGATAGTCCCACCTATCCAGAAACTGTGTGGGACAGGGCCGTAAACTGAGAAGCAAAGTTCTCCACGAAAGCTGAAGGACCAGGACAAGATGCCTGCATTTGGGGTCACCACCCGTGGTTTTACACCCTGAGTTGAGAGTCAGCTTTTGCCCAGGAAAGGGGTTGAGCCCAGGCCCCTGGGAAGTCACCTTTATTCTAATTTTTTTTTTTTCAAATCACATCCTTAATCTCTCCCACTCCTTCCTTTTACCATGTTTCCCTTTTTACCTTTTATCAGCATTTATGACACTGATGCTGAAGTAAGAGGTGTGACAGAAAAATATGGCGAACACGTAAATTTTTAAAGTTTGTACAGTAAGAGACATACTGTCACCTGTCCCTCCCAAAGCACCCCTCCCCGAGCCAAGCGCAGGGCTCTCAGCATTGCTGCATCTTCCTGAAGCAGTCCTGAGGTCCTCCTTCAGGAGTGTCGCGGTTGTGCTGCTGGGGCTGCCGTGAGGTCCCGAATGGGTTCCAAACGTCTGCCTTTCATGATCATTCTGACTTTGGGAAGAGCCAGAAGTCTCCTGGCGCCAGGCCCAGCGAGTAAGCTGCATGCAGACCCTCTGTAATGGTTTTACAAGCCTGCAGAATTTTTGCTGCCTGGCATTAGGCATGAGCACATTGATCATAAATCTGAGAGACACTCGCAGAAGAGGAATTCCAGAACTGCTTCAGAACGTGGCAGGCATGATGGAATGAGTGTGTTTGATGCAAGGAGACTGTTTTCTTTTTTATTTTTAAAGAACACAAAATAGTGATAGAAAAACAGCATTAGAAATGATACAAGATTTCACTAAACAAAGTAATAGTAATTCAACAGTGGTTGCTGTGTTACATGATGCTACCTTCAAATTAGTTGTTCAAATTAGCAGATATAAATGTGTAAGATTTGTTTAAAAAAGCAAAACAAAAACCAAAGAAATTCAAAAGAGGAAGAAAAAAATCAGAGTAAAAAAAAGTTTTAAGCATTACTTGCTCCTTTCAAAAGATCATCAGAAACTGACAATACAATGATCTAAAACTATTCTGCATATATACCTAAATATATCTTTTTTCCTTCTTTCATTTGTCCTTTTCCTCATCCCAGTTTTTCTTTCCCATTGAACAATTTCTTTCCCTTTCACAGTATCTGTTGTACCTTTTAGATTTTCCTTATTCTTTTGGGTTCTCACACTAGTGAGATAATATGATATTTGTACATGTGGATGTGATTTATTTCTAGAATACATAAAGAATTTTTAAAGATCGCCTCCAAAATTCAAAGACTCAGTCCAAAAATGGGCATCTGAGATGAATATACATTATACAAATGAAAAGACACAAATGGCAAATAAATATATGAAAAAGTGTTCAATGTCCTTGGTCATTCAAGAGATGCAAATTCAAACAAGGCTGAGGTACCATCTTATTCCAGAAATAATAAGTATCATCAAGAAGTCAACCAATAACAAATGCTGGAGGGGCTGTGGAGAAATAGAAACCCTTCTCCACTGTTGGTGGGAGCGCAGGCTAGTACAACCGTTATGGAAATCAATATGGCGACTCCTCAGAAAGCTAGGATTGGAGGTCCCATTCGAGCCAGCTGTTCCCTTCCTAGGTATTTTTTCCAAAGGAACTGAAATCATCATACCACAGCGATATATGTGCGCCTGTTTGTAGCGGTGCAATTTGTCATAGTGAAATCTTGGAAACAACCCACATGCCCATCAACTGAGGAATGGATAAAAAAAGATACAGTGTTTTTACACAATGAAGTACTATTTGGCTATAAAAATATATTTGAAGCTTTTGTAGATAAATGGATGCAGCTAGAGACTATATTGGCAAGAGGATTTTTAAATGGAGATTAATGGGAATGTGGTTTTTTTTACTGTAATATTTTTTAATTTAAACATTCACTGCATAGTTTGATAATCCCTCATAAAATAACCATTTGTGTTTGAAATCTCACCACCAATGACCAACCTGAACAAATAATCCTACTTCTATTGGCCTCATTTGTCACATCTGCGCGGTGGGAGTTTCTGCCACACAGGGTTGAGTGGGGATTGTGTGAGGCGAGATCTCCACCAGCTGTGCAGCGCGTGGTAAGCGAGGAATGGCACATGGGTGCTGTCCATAGACAGCCATTCTCCCGGCCTCTGCTGGGTCCTTTCCAGGATCAGAGGAAGGTGCTGAGGCTGCAGGCCCTTGGGAGCCAACTGTCCCTCTACCATTGAACCATCTCCATTGGGAGCATCTGGTAAAGGGTTTTGGGAACTGTAGCACAGGGAAGGAAGGGGACTTCCCATGGATTCGGTGGGGGCAGCCTCCACCTTGGCTGGCATTTGCGAGAGAGGATGCAGGGGCCTGTGCTGGAATAGAGGAGGTAAGAAGGCACCATGAGCGCCCCCCACCCCGCCCCGCACCATTAGCTCCGGAACTCTGAGCCTTATTTTTATCTCTCAGGCTCTCCTCTGCAAAATGGGGATCCTGAAACAGATTTTGCATGCTGTAGTGAAGATAAGTAAAAATGTTTGGCTCACAGAATCCTTAATTTTTTAAAAATTCATGTTCTCTGTCTCTGCCTCTGTCTCCTTCTGTCTCTCTCTCTCTGTCTCTCTCTCTCTCTGTCTCTCTCTTTCTCTCCCCCCACCTTGCCTCGCCTCGCCTCTCCTCTCCTCTCCTCCCCTCTCCTCTCCTCTTCTTCCAAAGACTGTGTTTTCTTTATTTTTTCTCCCTTCTTCTCAGGTTTCTTAATACAGATTTTCAGAAATTCTGGCTGCTCAATCTGGGTTGTCTGTAATCTAAAGATCTTGGGAGATAGACATGAAAGCCTCTGATATGTGATAGTGTTTGATTGCATAAATAAGAATAAAGAGAGCCCAATTATTCAGGATCGTTATTAAATTGTAAAATCAAATGAAGCCAAAGTAATAATAATTGCCTTCAAAAGTCAGTGGACAGTTCCATCCTTTAATTTGTTTGAAACTCCTGCCTAGTTTATTACTGATGCTCAATCAGGCAGTTATTAAAAAGAAGACATCCAAACTGACAATACTAATAATGGTGATAAATCTTCCCGGCATGGATGGCTCTCACTTTGTTTTATTTGAAAGAAAACTATAGAAGTGTTTTCCCTCATTAAAAAAAAAAAAATCTTCCGTTTTTTTCTCAGGCCATCTGTCTGGCTATTAAAATCCCATCAGCCTCACTGGGAGAACGCTTGCTTCCCCCACGCCTGCCATCCCAAAAGGGGGTCTTGGAGCAGCGAGCTTGGACAGCCCAGGTCCTCCAGAAAAGCATTCAGCTCCCCGTTCTCGCTGGATCTTCCTGGGTACCCCCTACCCCCCGCCCCAGTCTCCCTCCCCTGTCTGGGCTCTCACTGCTGCAGAGATGAGAGACTGATTTATTTCCAGGCCCTACATTAATAATCAGGAATTAGTTTATGTCCTTAATAGTGGGTTGATTTGTTGAACTGTACAAGACATAACTATATCTCTCCTCAGCAGGCGAGGGTCTAACAAGACAGTGCTGGATCTTCAGAATAAACGCTCCGGAGGTGAAGTTTAGCCCTCCGCGTTCAAGGCCTGCTCCCTCGGTGGTGGGGGAGGAGAAGCCGACATTCTGAGCGGTGAAGCCGGGGTGCAGGTTAGGCCAGAAGTAACACGCGTCCTCTCAGAAGAACCCAGATCTGAGTTCTTGTCACCCGTGAGAACCTCTGCTAGGCTTGTGTGACACAGTATTCCAAACGCTTCCTGTTTTCTCTGCGTCTTTGCTGTCATTAGGTCACACACTATGGTCATCACTGCTTTGGGAGCAATCTGGAAGCCTCCCCTGAGCAAGTATAGTTCATCCTCCACCCGCAGGGGTTCTGCACCCGCAAGCTGAACCAACCACAGGTCAGAAATATTTTTTTTAAAAATTTATGTCTATGCTGAACAAGTACAGCTTTATTCATTTATTTAATTTTTGTCTTTTTGAGAAAGAGTTTCACTTCTGTAGTCCAGGCTGGCTGTGAACTCAATTTGCAGACCTTGAACTCACAGCAATCCTCCTGCCTCAGCCTCCCGAGTGCTGAGATTACAAGCCTATGTCACCATGCCGAGCTCAGATTCTTTTTTAAACCATTATTCTCTAAACAATACATTATGGAAATTATCCACATAATGCTTACACTGCCTACAACGTTATAAGTCTCCTAGAGATGCTTTAAAGTATATAAGAGAAAAAAAAATCCTCCTGGGGGCCTGCCCCTTAGCTCAGTTCTTTAAGAGGCTGCTTCAACAAAGCTGTCAGGCTCAGGTTGCTGTGGTTCGATCCCCTCAACTCAAGCCAGCCAAACCTGCCCTAAAGGCATTTGGAGAGGGAAAAAAAAATCCTTCTGAAGTATATAAGAGAAGCTCAGCATGGTAGCACATGTGTGTAATCCTGGCACTCAGGAGGCTAAGGCAGGAGGATCATTGCAAGTTCAAGACCAGCTTGGGCTACAAATTGAGCTCAAGGCCAGCCTGGACTGTGTAGCAAGACCCTGTCGCAAACAGGCAAAAAGAAAAAAAAAAGTATACGAGAGAGTGGGCCTAGTCACAGAAAGTTATATATATATATATATATATATATATATATATATATATGCATTGAATGCCTATAAGATTTTGGTATTTATAAGGGTCCTGAAATGAATTCCCCCAAAGATGCCAAGAGATTATTGTACCTCCTTACAGTAGGTAGTAGTTTACATCTGTGTATGCTTGAAAGACTAAAGTAAGGAGTGAAACCCCTTTCTCATGTGCTGCTAGAGAGAACAGAGCTAGATCCTCTGGTCTAATGGGTTGGGGGGAGCAGGTGTCTCCTGTAGACATGCAGAGACCCAAGGGGAGCCCCCAGCACACACCAGGGTGCCTACAGACCACTGTCTATCCCTGCCTGCCATCTGCACTGCTGTCCTTTCTGGCTGGATGAATAGGTCCAACTGAGACGGTGGCCCACATGTCCCCTGTGCCTCAGAGAGGCCCTTAGAGTCCAGGGTTTTCTGTGCCACTGTCCCTCTGGTCACTTAAAGCAGAAGTCTGGTGAGGAGGGAGTCGGGGCGGGCTCTCAGTCTCCATGTCTCTTTCAAATCAGAACTGTGCTTGCCTGGCGGTGTGGAGTTGAGTTCAGGCGCACAGGGGCGAACATTTCAACAGAGGTGAGCTGAGTATACAGGAAACAGAACTAGTGCCCTAGCTCTGTGATTCCCTGGATAACTTTGATCAGGGCGAGGCCGCAATGGAGGATCTGTTTACAGATACTAGTTTGATTAATAATAGGATGTGTCAATGGCAAAAATAAGGCACACGGCACCAAGTGGACCGATGGGCAGGCAATCCTGCTTTTAAACCATGGCCACTGTCTGAATCTCTATTTCACATCCAGGTCCTTGATACTTTAACTTTCCGAACGTGCTGCCTGAAGAGCATTGATCCTGAGGCCACACAGCCGGTCACGACCTAAACCCAAGCCAGCCCGATCCTGAAGCTGGCTGTTGTCTGTTGGAGCGTGCTGCCCAATCAATCCGGAAAGAAACTAGGGCAGGAAGTGGTTGCGTTCTAGGGAAAATCTATCTGTCCAAAGCCGTGGTGGTGTGTGGCCCTGCTGTCTGGTCTCTAGCCTGTAACTTTAGCTTGGGCCACAGCCACAGGCTCAGGCCACACCTGTTTCCTGCCTGGCCTGATCTCTCCCCAGCCACAGGTGTCCCTGCCTTGGGGGACGCAGGCCCTTCCCCCAGTTTTGCTGCCACTTCTGCTGGCTCCGACCAACTGTCGTGAACCCTTTGGGCTCCCGGATCCCGTCCCATCTGCTCCCAGAGTTCAGAGCCTGTGTCCAGGCGGCTTCCTTCTCCCTGGCAGGCCCTGCTGTACTTTCGAGCTCTTTCCCCTCACCCTTGTCACTTTGTCATACACCGAGTGCCAACCTCTGCCATCCCTGGCCTTCCTTCGGGCTCCTGTCTTCTGATGGCTGGAGAAGCCATTGGGGGACATGGATGGGGGCAGGGCCCTTGGCCTTTGCAGCACTCGGCCCCTCACACAGCCGCTGGCCCTGTGCTCCCTTTGCCTGGTGACCCTGGTGCCAGCTTCCATGACTGCTATAGCCCACTGGGGTACCCGAAGGCACAGTGGTCTCAGCTGGAGGGGAGGCATTCTGCAGCCATGACCAGGGCCAGGAAAGCTCTTGTTCTTTTGTGACCTCTTTTCCCTGGTGGTGGGAAGTTGATTTGTCCCTCTCTCCCTCCCTCCCTCTCTCCCTCCATTCTTCCATCCTTCCTCTCCTGTTTCTTTCCTTTGCTAAGAATTTTTTCCAAGAGCAACACACTCTCCTAGCGAGTTCACCCCAACTCACCAGTTCCCCACTTAGTACCCAGGGCCAGCTGGGCATCAGGTACTATTCAGGCAGTGAGTACAGGCAATTCGGATTCTTTCCCTGACTCTGTGCCATCTGGTTGAAATGACAAGGACTCAGAAACAGAAGTATGGGACAGTGCTTGGATCTGCGCATGTCTGGAAGCCAGGGCAGCAGTGCCCGAGGGCAGCTCTCTCCTGGCTCTGTGAGGCACAGTGCTAGGGATGGAGGCTAGGGCAGTGCACATGCCAGGAAGCCCTCTGCCCCACGCTGCACCTCAGCCCTGCTTCCAGCTTTGATCAGGTCCACCCACCCTGGCACCATATTAAAGTTAGATCCAATAGAAATAGCTCCGGTCACAACACAGCCCACAGAAAAAGCCTCCTCGCTATGGGGATGTTCCCTGTCACAGCAAACCTGGCAAAGGACAGACCTCCAGTGCTGTATTCAGGAGAAGGCCTCTCTGATCAAGCCCTGCTGCCCTCTCGGGTAGACAGGCCTTCGTGACCTTGTCCTCCATGATGGGCAAGGGTCTGGTTGGCCGAGCTTCATGGAATGCTCCCTAGTTCCCCCTCTTATGGCCACAAAGCTCCAGTGTTCTCTAGGAACATGGCCACCCGGGATACAGGTTGTATCTTCCGGCCTATGAGATGACAGCGAAAATGTGTGATAGTTTCCAGGAAAACCCTCTCAGAAGCCAGGTGACTGGTGCTCTTTGTCTTTGTCTTTCTGTGCCATCTTCCACACTGACATGTGAAATGTGCCCTGGTGGCACTGGCAGCCACCAGGCAGGACAGTGTGGCTGTAGGTCCCACTGTGTGTGTGTGGTGGTGGTGGGGGGAGCAGGAAGCAGGTACGCACCTGCATCTCTAAGCAGTTTGCGGAGCGCCCATGCTAGCCTTGTATGAGTAAAATTTACGGTGGATATTCAAGTTTTAAAAATGTGTTACAGTAAAAGACACATTGCTCCTCAAAATGTGCCTCCTCTCTTTGTGCGTGCTTATCCTGTCTGATTCTCTATGTCTGTAAGGGAAGCACTCTATTGTATCATTCCTACCTCTGAGCAGAGAGCAGTGAATGCCACTGCAGGGGACATCTAGGGGGAAGCTAGGCTCACAAACACACAGCGCATCTCCGTCCACCTTATTCAGTGGACCTGGTGGTGTGCAGCTTCCGGCTCTCCCTCCAAGTCAAAATGACCATGAAAGGTGAACATTTTGAGCCCATTCAGGACACTGAGACAATTGTTATAATACAACCATACTCATGCTCCGGGAGGCCTTGCAGGGCGCTGCACAAAGTGGCAAGAACGTGGCATGCATGTGTTTAGAGCAAGAAGCGGTATTTCGAGGGTGATTCATGGCAAGCTGTGTTTTGTGAAAATAAATTAAATTGTTCGCTATATTTTTTGATCGTATCTCATCCCTCCTGCCTCCAGACTGAGTTTCTCACAAGAGAATAAACACCTTTGTTTTATTGAACTACTATTGATATTTTTTCTGTTGAATCTAATCTTTCCTGGTGCAAATGCTAGGATTCCTTCCAGACCTACTGCTCTGAGACTGTGACATTAGAAGACCTTTAAGTAGTCACTGCCTGCAGGACAGACAAGGATGGACTCCCAGAAATGTCCCTATCCGGATTCCTGCAGCCTGTGATTGTGTTCCCTTGCAGAGCAACAGGAGGCGGTGGTTTCAAATGGAACTAAGATCTCTAATCACCCCACCTTCAGCTTGGGAGATTACCCCGGATTATCTGGTGGCCCCTTGGAATCACACGGGTCCTTCAGTATGGAGGAGGGAGGCTAGAGAGTCGAGAGAAGGATCTGGCTGAGGCTGCTGCTTTTGGGGTGCTGCTGATTTGAAGATGAAATCACAGTCCAAGAATAGGGTGTGCATGTTTAGGTGGCCTCAGGATGCTGGGGAAGGCAAGCAAACAGGCCTGTGAGAGCCATGAGAACATGACCTGTAGGCACCTCAATTCCAGCCCAGCGTGGGCCCTTTTAGGCTTCTGACCCCCACAGCATCAGACCCCGAGTTTGTATTGTTTCCAGCCACTAGGTTGATGGTCATTTTATAGCAGTGGAGGAAACAGACACCTTCCCTATGCTTTCTCATGACAGAATGAGACTGATAAGGCCATGTGGTAAGGTGCCAGGTGCCTGATGGGTGGCACCCAGGTGGCCACGAGGACAGGGCCCAGTGCACAGGAGGATCAAACACTGAAGGATTAAATGCCCAAGGAAAGTCCTCCTGTGCCCTCTTGCCTCTGGTCACTGCCTTTAACCCCAATTGAGGGGATTAGCTGAAATGTGTGGGTGCCCCATGTGGGACAGGCTGGGGCTTTCATGGTCCTGGCTGATGAGTTTGCTCTGTCTAGGAGGAAGGAAGGGAGGGAAGGAAGGGAAGAGGGAGGGAGGGAGG
>NDGM011029546.1:0-12373 GCA_002564305.1 Octomys mimax
GCTTTACCAAGTCATATGTTAACAGTGTTTGGAAGAGAAGCCTTTGGGAATAGTTAGGATCAGATGAGATTATGAGGTCTGGACCCCAATTATTATAAGAGTGGCTTTATAAGACAAAAAAAAAAAAAAATCCCATGTACCCAGTCTGGCCATGTGATGCACTGTGCTGCCTGGAATAAAGTTTCATAGGACTACCACCACCAAGAAGCCTCAACAGATGCCAAGCCCGTGTAGGTGCCATAATCTTAAATTTCCAGAATGGTGAGCTGAGTAAACCTTTTTTCTTTAGGAATTACCTAGTCTGTGGTTTCCAATTACAGCAACTGCAAACAGACTACGATAATATTCTTCCACATCTTTCAGATTATCTACTACAAGGATATTCTGCCTTTACAACTGTTTAAAGTTTTTCTTAAGGAATCAATCATTTAAGTCCTTAGAATGAAAAAACCATAAAACCTGAATACAGCCAGATTATGAAATTTTGTGGAGTTTGTTAACCCTTGTAGATTTAAGATCACCATATGACTCAACTTCTGTTGAAGGCCTACCCAAAAGATGATTGCTAGGTTTCAAAAAGGGAACCAATGCTAACATTCATGAGAAGGCATATTTTTAAAGCTATAATCTTCATAAGATAATAATACTCTCTGCTTGTATTAGGCCTCACTATACAGCAAGCACCACAGATGTGCATCTCATGTAGAACCTATAAAAAGTCTGTAAGGTGGGCAAGTGCAATTCAGAAATAATTATCCCCATTTGACAAACAAGGTAATCAAGACCCAGAGAGGATAAGATCAAAATTCTGGTTCTTGAGGCCGGGGAGATAGCTCAGCAGAATAAGCGCTTGCATGGCAAGCACAAGGGCCTGAGTTCAATCCCTGGTTCTGAAAAAAAAAAAAAAAATTCTGGTTCTTAAATGGCAGAGATAGGACTAACATTGAAACCTTCTGACCTCTTCTTCCTTTAGGGATAGCCTGGGACCCCTGACACCTGCACAAGAGTGGGTAACTCAGGCATTTTACAATACATTATCAACCTTCCAGGCATTTGTAACCAGCCTAGATGGGAGTATTTACACCCAGGGCCACAAAATCAGAGCTTTTGCCCCAAAAGCTGGTTCACAGGCACACACTAACTCTGGGGTCTCCTAGTCATACCATACACATCCATCGAAGGGCACAGTTTGGGTCTTTTTCTTTTCCTTGTATCAGCCAGTAGGTCTCCATCCCATCAACTCCATTAACCAGATTTAAGCAGCATGAAACAGGAGAAATGACCCCAAATCAGAAGTCAGAAGGTGCTCAGATCTCTGCCTGCCACTTGGCAACATTTCATCTGGGTCATTTAAACTTGATACCTCCATTCTATAAAATGAAGGCAACAATGGCAGCTCATTCACAAGGCTGAAGAATCAGAAGGGATCCTGGATGCAAAAGAAAGCCATTTTTCAAACGGCAAAGCACCATCAGCTGTGGAAAACACTATGGTAGTTCTCACAAAAATTAAAACACAGCACTACCCTGGAATGCTTAAGGCCCTCAATTTGATCCTGCAGTACTATAAAACACACACACACACACACACACACACACACACACAGGAAAAAAAAAACACACAACCACCAGATGATCCAGCAACCCCACTTCTGGGTACATGCTCAAAAGGACTGAAAATGAAGACATTTAGTCTCCCATACACATAAACCCAACAGTTGCAACAAGCAAGAGGTGGGGGCAACTTATGACTGTGGACAAGTGAATGGATAAGTAACTCGTAGTGCACACTTGCAATGGAATATCATTCGGCCAGAAAAAGAGTTCTTCCCCCTGCTACAAGATGAACAAGCTGTGAAAATGCTAAGTGAGAGAAGCCAGAGACAAAAGGACCGAGACTGCATGATTCCACTTCCATGATGGACCTAGAGTATTCTGAGTCAGAGAGACAGAAAGGAGAATGGCAGTTTCTAGCAGCTGAGAGAGGGAGCAGGGTCATACTTCCAGAGGCTCAGTTTGGGGAAAGGAATAGTTCTGGAAAAGGATGGGTGTGACGGCTGCACAACAGTGTGCATGTTCTTTTTTTTTTTTTTTTTTTTTTTNTGGAACTGGGGATTGAACTCAGATCCTTGCGCTTGCCAAGGAAGCGTTTATTCCACTGAGCCATCTCCCTGGCCCCTCAGTGTGCATGTTCTTAATCTATCTGCACACCTAAAAATGGTTAGGAGGGCAAGTCTTGTGTCTTAACCACAATCGCTCAAAAACAAATACACAGGTATACATATATGTGTATATATGTACATATGAGCATATATGTATTTGTGATGTGTACATGTGTGTATATATGTATATATGTGTATATGAAACCTTTATATATATGTAAAATATATGGAATCTTTTTATCATATCCCAGTTGTTAACAGGCTAAAAACATTACATAAAGCGATTTTTTAAAAAAAAAAATTATCATTACCAGAACTATGAACTCCATATTTACAGACCATGCTAACATACGCAAGATGAATCCATGCAACATGCCTCTTATAACATTGTCTCCAAATTCAGGTTGTCCCCAAAGATGTCAGTTCCGAAAGTTAATTAAACTTTTGCTATTACTTGAGGCATATTTTCTTTCAGAAGAGAAACGGAAATTTTCATGGTAACTAGGATCTGACCAGGTGTAGACAAAGTCCTGGAGTGCAAAAAAACAAAGTCCTGGAGTGCAGATGTGGCTGAGGATGGTGGCAACAGGCATGGCCCAGCCCTGGGGTTGTGGAGTGGGCACAGAAGAGAAGAGGGAGAAACCCCAGAGGTGGTCACAATTTGCACCTACCCTTTTCAGGAAACAGAACTGCCCACATCCAGGTTTGTAAGGGCTGTGATCTTTCTCCCAAGACCCCCCTGCAGTGTCTCATGAGCCTGGCTCTGCCCTCATCTTCCCAGCCTGGAATCCCTGTAAGTCTCCATTCCTACAAATTCCCAAGACCAGAATTTTATTTTCTCTCTCCCTCCCTCTCTCACTCAGACACTTCTTTTAATACTGGAATACTTCAGAATCACTCACACACCAAATGACTAGCAGGCTCTCAACCTATTGCAAGGTATTCATGTCTTCTCATTTGGGGACTTTGTTGGTTGGTGCAGTATTGGGGATTGAACCCAGAGCCCTCTCACTGAACTATATTCACAGATTTTTTTCATTTCCAGACAAGGTCTCACTAAATTACCTCAGGCCTGTGCCACCATGTCTGGCTTTTCATCGTCTAAACTTTTAAGGCAAATGTCAGCATTTTGTTTTTTCCCCAAGTGCATCCATCAGTCACTTTTTCATCACTGTGACCAAATGTCAAAAAGCCAACTTAAAGGAACAGAGACTTACTTTGGCTTATAGTTTCAAACCTTCACCCTACCAGCTCTATCACTTTGGGCCTGTGGCAAGGCAGAAATCCAACAGTGGAAGTGGCTGGTAGAGGAAAGCTGTTCAACTCAGAGTGACTCCAAAACAGAAAGAAAGGGAAAGAGAGAGAGGAGAAGGAGCCAGGGGCCAGATACACTGTAACAAAGTACCAGTAACCTACCTTTCCAACTGCTAACCCCACTCCTCACAACTCCTTTCACTTTGGACACCACAGATAGATCTCCTTGTGATCCACTCTCCTCTCTAGTCCCCCACCTGTCAGCACTGGGGATCCAGCCTTTAATACATGTCATTTTTTTGTGGTTGCTGTTTTTTGGGTTTTTGCTTTTTGGGTTTTTTGTTTTTGTTTTTGTTTTTTGGGTTTTTTTGTTTTTGCTTTTGTTTTCTGTTTTTTTTTTTTTTTTGTTTTTTGAGACAGGGTCTTGCTATGTAGTTCAGGCTGGTCTTGTACTCACTATGTAGACCAGTCCTCAGCCTCTGCCTCCCAAGTGCTGGGATTACAGGTGTGCACAACCACACCTAGCCAATACACAAGTCTTTGGGGGACACTTTGCATTTAAACCATGCCACTAGGTTAAAGAACTCTTAGCCCTTATAGGGGCAGATATTTGGGCCACTGGCCTGCCAGCCACTCTATAAGATAGTATGGTTTTGTACAGCTTCTGCTTTTCCTTCCACCTCAAGTTTTCCAAAGCTACAAAGTTTGGGATCCTGAGGTAGGGCCTTTCCTCTCTTCTTCCTCTTTTTTCCCCTCATAGCACTGGGCCCTGGTGGAATGCACCAGTTGTATGAGGAAGAAAGCAAGCAAGAGTGTCACTTGAAAATCAAGGGGCTGGGGAGATAGGTCAGAGGCATAAGCACCTACCTGGCAAGCACAAGGTCCTGTGTTCAATTCCCAGCCCCTCATGTCATGCCAGCCCTGAAACCCCAAGCATAGTGGTGCACACCTGTAATCTCAGCACTCAGGAGGTTGACACAGGAGGATCACTGCAAGTTCGAGACTAGCCTGAGGGCTATAAAATTGAGCACAAGGCCGGTCCAAACTGCATAGGGAGACCCTGTCTCAAAAAAAAGAAAAAGAAAAAAAGAAAGAAAGAAAATCAAAATCAAAGCCTGAGGCTTTAATTAATATGTTTTGCCTTCAGGATTCTACTTATAGCTCCAAATCAAATTTATTGAAAGAGCAACTTCAGGGATCTGCATTGTGGTCATGAAAGACACAGACAGATTCTCTTAACAAGTAGAATGTTGATGGCCTTTAGTTTGAGCAGCTTCTGCAGTGCATGGCTACAGAATTTCCATAAGCATGACTCCAGACATTGGCCACTAAAGGGGTTAAAATGGAAAGGATTAGAAGAGGGACAATGCCCAATTTAAAAATCAGCTCTGAAGTGTTATACCTGAATCCCTGGGAAACTAAAAGCTTTTTGAGACCTTCTATCCCCCATCCAAAAATTCTCCATAAAGAGATTTTTAAGCTGTTATATGAATGTGTGGACTGTTATGATATACATAAATGGTTGTTTATTATCTAAAACACTCAACATTAAAATAAATTCAGTGCATACAGGTGTTAAATGACATGAATCTGTAAGAAAAAGACATTATAAGTAACTTGAGGCATCAAATCAAAAACATTACAGGGCTGAGGCCATAACTCAGTGGTTTAAGCATTTGCCTGTCAAGCACAAAGTCCTGAGTTGTATCCCCGGTATCCTAAATAAAAATAAAAATAAAAATATTACTTTCAGGGGAGGAGGAGAACCCTTGCCTAAGATGCATAGGCTCCAGGCTCCATCATGGCCAGCATAACAAACAGAAAAGAAAAGGAAGGGAAGGGAAGGAGACAGAAGGGGGAAGGGCATAAGGGAAGGGGAGGGGAAAAGAAAGTTCAACAAAAAATGAGCAAAAGCATGCTGGAGCTGAAGAAGGCCCCTGCTGCACACAGACCTGAGCAGGGAGAGGATCCCAGTCCCAGCTGATACAGTCAGGGACAGATTCTCAAGCCCTGCTCAGGGAGTAGGGAAAGGGGCAGAGAAGCAAAGCTGATGAGCTGATGAGAGCACGAACCTCTGTTACAGAGCAAACTATGGCAGTCCAGCCCATGAGCCGGCCCAGAGGACGTTTTGGGTTGAGTCTTTTGGTTCAGCATGGTATGAACGAATCACCACTTGCTGGGAGCTGAAGGGCTTAGTCTCCAAATCTGTGTGTAGGGTGTCAGGAAGCAGGACCCAGCTAACACAGCTGGCAGACACTGAGCAGGTTCCCAAGCTGGCCCCATCCTCCCAGGGGTCTTATGCACCCACATTTCATCTTTATCCAACCCCAAATCAGCACCCAGTGTTACCACGTCTTATAGATCAAGACATGGGGTTCATCACAGTAAAATAATTTGCCCACAGGTGTGCAGCTAGGAACAGTGGGCCTGTTAGAATTTGCACCCATTCCCAAGCAACCTCCAAACCTAGGTTCTTGGCCACTCACTGAAGCATGAAGAACAATCAGCAATTGTTCTTCTCCGGCTGAAGAAAAAATTGTTCAGGGTTGCTTAAATCAATTTTTTGGGAGGTGAAATATGCATCATCAGGCATTTTTGCAAGAAGAGCTTCCAAAAATCAATTTCCAGCAGATGCAGGCATGTTCTTCCCCCTTGGTACTGGCCCTGAATATTCTTGGGTAGTCAACTGCAGCTGCAGCAGGCAACCACAGCATAATGGCAGTCCCTGTGAATTCAATCCCAGTAAGAAGCCGGCAGTTCCTACACATCACTGGGTCCTCACAATAACCCCAGGGGCTTGTCACTTCCATCTCCATCTTAGATTAAGGGGACTATGCCGAGGCACACAGTTGTGAGTAGTTCTATGGGACTTGTCTTTCTGTTCTAGGCCATGCGCTTCCCAACCTGACTTCAGCAAACACAGCATCCTAAAGACTTATCCTCAAGATTTGGTATAAACCAACAATAGACAGAATCCCTGCCTTTGGGAGCCCTGCTGAAAGTCCTAGGAAAAACATTACAAGGTAAACACTTGATGGTTAAACACATAGAAGGAATGTGGCCTGCCACAAAATGAACTTGACCTCTGACATCCATTTGGAGGATACCCTTGGTCAGATTGGAGCCTGAATAATCCACATATAATGAACCTTTTAAAACAATCAAGTGTGATCTAATAAAAAAAAAAACTAGCCCAAAGAAAAAGTGATCTCCCACCCCAAAGAAAGCGCCCACCTGTCTTTCCCAGGTTAAATACATTAGCATTGAATTGGCCACTTGTGTCAGCAAAGAAGCCTGGGTTAGCTGTCTAGCACACAGGGCTTGTATGGGCCACCTACACCCTATTCCTTCAATAACAAAGAAACTTGTCCTCAGTGTGCTTGGAGCTCCCTAATGACCTCCAAGAAATCTGCAAAGCTACAATGATGGGAGGCCTAAGTCCTCAGGCAAATTGACCAATAATGTGACAATTCCAGCTGGAGCCATGCCTAAGCCCTCCCAGAGGAGAGAAGAAAAGCAGGTGGAGAGAGACTGAAGGGGATTTAAGGAGATTTGTTTGGGGAAAGGAAAGATTAAACAGATTTATGGAGACCCAGCCAAAGAAAAACTCAACAAATTAACCCCTAAAATGCTCCCCTGAGAGCACAGATGTCCACCAAACACCATCCAAACCTAATGATTTCCACTCAGCTGGCAAGCCTGAAGCAGAACTGGGACTTAGGACTAGTCCTTTATAATCCCTCTGGGCACGAACTCCACCTGAGAATCACATTCCCTCAATCCAACTGTACTCCTCAGGAAAGATACAAGTTGGTTATATTTTTTCAGTCAAAGAAAACTTTTGTTTTTTTCTCTTCGTATATTCATATTTACTCTATTTCCACAGATGGCTTGAGACACAATTCTAAATCAAGTGGTAGAGCTGCAGGTTATAAGTGCACCTGCCATAGCGGCCGAGCTCTTCTAGCAATGACATCCTAAAAGGACAAAACAGCATTTTCTCACAGAGTTCCAGCTATTCCAGCCCTAAACTTCACCTGAAATGCAAGTCTCTCACCAGGAGGGCAGAGACTCCTGTGGGCTATGAGTCTGCCCTATAAACTGTTATTGAAACTCAGCACACAGCTCCCAACAAGCAGGCAGAGCAGGTGCTCAGAAAACCCCTGGATATGCTGAACAAAACCAGCCAACATACCATCTTTGCAATCCCAAATGCTTGGAGAATCTTAGCCCATGTATGACCCACCATCAAATCCTACTTGCTCCACCTCCAGCACAGCTCCAGATCCAGCCACTTATCTGCTGCACAGTGGCCCTCCCACCCTACGGCATCATCATCCATCGCCGCATCATTGCACTGGCTGCCCTGCTCTTCACTCCCACTGTCTGTGCTCATCACAGCAACACCAGGGAGTGTGAAAAGCCTATGTCAGATCAACTGAAGAGCTCATATCCCTCCAGTTCCAGTGTTTCACTCCCACTTTTTTCACAAGGACTGCGGATAGAACTAAGAGGCGTTCTGCTGCTTTTTTTTTTTTTTTTTTTTTTTTTGTTCTGAGCTGAGTTCCTTGCCCAGGCTGGACTCAAACTTATGATCCCCCTGCCTCAGTCTCCCAGAATTCTGTGATTGCAAGCATGCACCCCTTACCTCTCCATCTTGTCCACACTCCACAACAGAATGTAGGCCGTAGGAAAGCAGGCATTCTTGCCAATTCGTTCAAGGAGCTGATACTCAAGAAATCTTTTTACATATCTGAGAGCTTGAATTTATATCATGTCTCCAGACAAGAAGACAAATACTCAAAGTGATTACAGCTGAGATAGCCTTAGGAAGAACCTAAGGCTTCTCATCCCTATTTTTCTGTTAGTAATGTTCTTTCAAATGCTTGGGGTGGGGGGAGCTTCCCAGGGATGCTAAAATTCTGAATAATCCTAGAATAAATGCTATTAAATCAGACACCCAAATATTCAAAACACCCCAAGTAGCTTTGTATTCTCTCTCCCTCCCTTTACACACACACACACACACACACACACACACACACACTTGCAAAAGAAAAAAGTTGAGTCTCTCTCCAATCTTGACTTTCAGACAATAGATGTATTCAGTGAGCAATTTCAGAATAAGTAGTATAAGTATGGGACAGGCAGCAAAGGACAGGGCTTGCCCCACAGAAATGGCCATTTACTGCCTACCTAAAGCAACACTCAGCAAACATTTAGTTAAAGAAAACACGACTCATTGCTACTGATGTACACAGAATAGGGTCCACAGCCAACTCACTATGCTCCTACAAGGTCATACCTACATCCCTGCAAACCTAAAAGAACTTCCCTTGGGCACACAGAGTACTCCTTCCTTACAGAAGCTACACAACCCCTTAAGGGCTGAGCCAGACCCAGGCCAGCCAGCTACAGACAGTAGACTTCAAAAGGTTGGTCTATGTGAACCACTTGTATTCAGACTCTGCAGAGATGAAGATCAGTTTCCTAGGATGTGCCACGTCCCATCCTCCAAGCTGGCAAAACCATTCTGGTGGTGCCAAGGATTAAGGCCTTCCCTCTTCACCCACGTCTCATAGGCTGGAAACTGCAGACATGCCTGCACAAGCTGAGGGCAATTCCTGGCCATCACAGACAGCTTTTTTCCCATCCATATACTGGTCCAGTTTGTCTGTGTCAAGTTTCCGTGATAACTTCAGAAGTCAATGAAAGACACCTGTAGCAGAGAAGGCCTGAACATTCCAGCAAAATGCACCAGCAGAATGTTTACCATCCCTAATTTGCTGTTACACAACATTTATTTGCTCTCACTGTGTGCCAAGGATCTGAAAACATGCTGTTGATTAATAAACAGTAATTAAGTCTCACCACCTAATTCAGAGATATGGTTAGGTGCAGGGATTCCCTTTCAAAAGAGGCTATTGAAGCCCTAAGTTGAAAGCCTTTCCCTGAGGCATCAGACAACCCAGCCCCAAACCACAGCTCACCTGTTTTTCCTCTAAGGCCTTTTGCTTCCTCCAACTTTTTCACCTCCAAGAGCCAGCCTTCCCTTGCCCTAGGCCTCTGAGCTCCAGCAAGGTCCCTCCAACTAACTGACTAAGAGGCCCGATCCTTAGTTGGATGCCACAACACTAAGTGTCCTAATAGATACTTGGAAAAGTCAGCCAACCATCCAGTTCCAGAGCCTGGAAATGGGAGTCCTCCCTGGGTTTTATGATGCTTTATTTCAAAAGCATTTTAACACTAAGCTGATGTCCTCACTTCTTGCTGGGCTTTCCTGCATTAGGATCTTAACGACATAAGGTAAAGGTGTGATAAAGGACTTGAGTGGAACCATAGAGTTCTCTGGGAATAGACACCAATTATAATTTTGCTTTGATTCTTCATTACAAACAGTGGAAAAGCACAACTTGAGGCCCATTCTGAAAGGACAGGAGCGAGCTCCAAGACCAGACTCAGGCTAAAGTTGCTAGACTTGGCCCAGGTTTAACAGACATTCAGAACTTGAAAACACGTCTAGCAAGACCAAGGGATATAATGATGATGATAATCCAAAAGCTCTAAAATTCTTACATATTTAAAGGATAGATTATCCCATAATTATACTCTATTTACATTAATATTAAAATTAGCTTTCCAAATATTAAAATTAAGCCCTTGACATTTTTTCCCAATGCTGGGGATGGAACCCAGGACTTCATGCATGTTAGGCAAGAGCTTTGCCACTGAATTCTACATCACAAGCCCAAGTCAAACTATTATTAATCATGTATTACAAAGTGGCTCACCCTTGTGTGGATATTCAAAGGTTACTCTGCCTGGCTTTTCATATCAGCTCCACCATTTAATAATGGTCAGCAGATCACAGAACTTCTGTGTGTTGCCTTAGTTTTCCCATCCAACAACTGGGAATCACAGTCAATATCTGTATCATAAGGTTATCATGACATTTAAATGAGTTAATATTCATAAGGCACTTAGAATACACACCTGGTTCTTGGTAGATACTGAAGGATGCTACCATGATTACCATACAACTAGGTCAGTGAGTAAAAAAAAAACTTGGTCATTTTATTGTATGACTTTCACTCTTCTAGGACCCCTGCCAGAACAACAGTGGAAAGTATCTCTGCAAAGAATAATTTCCAGGGCAGAAGGCAACATTCTGAGACCCTAAAACAGACTCATATCCAAAGCTCACCAGAACCCAAGAAGCTGTAGAGTCAAAAGGCAATTCTCCACCCATCTCAGAGGCGGAAGCCACTGCAGTGACCCCAACAGCATGCTACAGCAGGAGCCACTCAGTGGAGCCCCAGAGGCCAGGCTACTGCAGAGGTGCAACTGGGTGGCAAGTACTCTTCCAGGAAGGAGAAGTCAGTCTGGGGATACTGCATCAACCTGCCAAGAGGCTGCAGACAAACGGCACGGAGGGTAAAAGCCATGAAAAGGGACACATTCACACAGGATAAAACTCCTTATTTCCTTGTATCTTCAGCATCGCAGACCCCAATGACAGGTTTCAAAAGTTTTGACCAAAGCTAACCATCTTTTATTTAAAAAAAAAAAAAAAAAGGGCTCAGTATTTCCTAGTTTCATTTCAAGATGAATAATTAGCAAATCAATACCCACAGGTGCCCTCCCAAGATCCCAGCAACCACAGCAGGGAGACCCTGGTCTAGTCCTAGACAAGGTGTCTTTCCCAAGAATCAGCAGCTAAGCTGGGAATGCCAGCTGCACAACTTCTCTCCCAGAGACTCACTGCAGCTGCGGAGGTGGGGAGAGGGCAGTGACTAACAACCGCGGTGGACCCTGAACGCAGGCAAAATGGGTTTGAAAATGGTTCTGCAAAGCCAAGGCAACCGCAGACACAGTAAGGGAAAAGAAAGGAGAGCAAGCGCCCATCCACACACATGCTGATTTCTCTATCCATGAACATCTCTTTCTTCCTGGTCTAATCAACAGCTCCCTGACCTCCTACAGAATGTTCATTTCACGATGACAGATACAACAGATACCCATCACAGGGAAGGTGGATAGCAACTTCTGATTCATTCAGCAGTGCCGAGAGTTCTCTTTCACTATCAGCCCCTCTACCTTTCTGAGGCTCTCCAAAACAAAACAAAAACCAACTCTGGAGCAGAAAGCGAGCCCAGCTGAACTGAGCGGCACATGCTTGGTGCACTGAGTCCACCTCTGACAGTTTCTGCTTTCTCGGGATGCAGCCATGCAGCAGTCTCAACACGACCCGGGGAGAATGGCCAGTCTACATAGCAAGCGCCTGAGACCCTCTAATGGGACAGGAACCCCAGAGAAATGCACACACACTCAGATGAGCCACTGCCCACATGTGCCCCTGAGCTCTGCGAAATTCTTCCCTCCTTTCCACAATCGCAAAGCTTCTCAAAGTCTTGCCCACACCTAGGACATGCAGTTGTCCATTTCACGTGAATATCGGATTAAAGGGCAGAATAGCTAAAGACTGAAAGACTAAATATTCTGATGACCACGTTTCTGACCACAGGCACACGGTGAGTAAACGCACACAGTAAACGGCGATCTCCACCATGCTCCGCGCAGAGTCACGCGTGGGGAGAAAGCGGCGGCGAGGGCGGTGGTGGCAGGGGAAGTGGGAAGTCGCCCGCCCGCGTGGGCAGCTCTCCGAGACCCCAGCGCTCCCCTCCCCCTCTAGAAGCGGAGCCACCGGTGAGGGGGCGCAGACGCACGCGGGGGTGGCGCGGGGGGCTCCTCGGAGCAGAGAACGGTACAATGGGGACACGCGCGGCGACGAGCTTGCTCTTGACGCGGTGGTAGTGGTGGCAGAAACCCAAGGTGCAGCCGCGGTGCGACACCCACCCTCTCGTCCCCGGCGCCCACTTACGTTCCTAGGGTCTCCTTGAACTCGAAGATCTTCTTGATGTCTTCGGCTTGCTTTTTCCAGGAGGAACTGCTCTCGCC
>NDGM011029547.1:0-11975 GCA_002564305.1 Octomys mimax
AATTTCATTGAGAAACAAATAGCAATGAGACAGCTTCAGACCAAATTGGTAGGACAGTTTCAATAATTGTCAGCCCACTTTTATCTCCACACCAACTCTGGAACCTCACCCCTCCTATAGCACAGTATTTACTCAATCACCTCTGAATTAAAAATTAAGCTTATTCCTAGAACCTCCTTCTACTCAGTCCTACCCCACCATGGTGTTATTCCATTCAATGATGCATGCTATTGTATAGGACTACAGATAGAATGCCAGTGGCTGTGTTTGTCTGAAATCTAAATTTTAAAAAATTCCCCGATGTCAGAGTCTGGTCCTCAGGAACACTGACAGCAATCTCCTTCCAAGTTTAGCATTCAGAATCCTTGTTTACTTCATGGGAATAACATGGTTCAGGGGATGAATACCCTGAGGATGCAACTTCTAGCTCTGCTACTGGTTGCCTAGGGACCCAGGAAAGCAATTTGTCCTATGTAGCATTTGCTTCCACAATGTCAAAGTGTAGTGAAAGTTACAGCCTGGCACACAGTGGACACATAATTTTATTACTAAGATTGTTAGTGCTACTTCTTACTGATGACAATAGCCACACGTATCAGTCAGTTTTGCTACTGCTGGGACAAAATACCTGGCATTTCCAACCTAAAAGAGTAGATGCTTATTTTGGTTCATAGTTTCAGAGGTTTCACTGCATGGTCAGCTGGCTCCAGGCAGAAGCACCATGGCAGAAGGGTGTGCTAGAGCAAAGCTGTTCATCTACTGACAGCTGGGAGGCAAATCTCCAGGGAAAGAGTGCCAGAGAGGAGGGGCCAGGAACCAGGTAGAGTCCCCAAAGCTACAGCTTCATGACTCACCCTGACACACTCAGAAGTGTGCTTTACTAATCTTTTAAGCCAATAAAAATTGCGATTAGGATTGTCCATCACACCATGGGTTCTAAGAACTGAGGGAGGAGAGATGTGTCTCAGTGATGACATTCAGAAGGAAGGGGATGGTCCAGCCAGGGTTCAGCCTTGCCTAACAGACCACTACTCAGGGGCATCCTCAAGGCCTGGAAATACCTATATCCTATAGTACCACACCTTCACTCCTAGTCTCAACTTTCTTTTTTGAAGGAAAGACATTTCCTGTTCAAATGTCCATATCCTTTTTATGGTTTGAAAGCGATAGAGTATGACATGTCTCTTTCAGCCTTCCAAGCACAGAGGATACATCTGTATGGGAAAGACAATGAGAATGAGGGAGAAAGAACTCATCTATTATTTATTTGTTATAAAAAGAAGGTAGTGTTGTTTTCAATGTCTGTCACTTGCCCCTAGGATTACTCTGGACACTGCAAGGACTACTTAGAGGACAGAAAGAGCATTTATTCTAGGATGAGGTGAATGAATGAAGAACCGAACAAAGGGTGAAGAAATTACAACCTCCTATATGGAAACTTTTGCACTAACCATTCCACCCACTCTCCTGAATTGGATGCCGCTTCCTCTGAATTGTAGGCTATCACTTTGCTTTCTGAGTACATCCTTCCTTCATGATTTATGAGTACAACTCATGAGAAAGGTTTGTTTTTCAGAAAAATACAGTGTGCTTATTATAAGTGACATAATGCTTTGACCGTGACAGCTCAATTTTGTGAGAAGTTACATATTCATTTCATAAAGATAAAAAATTCAATCACTAGTAAACGCTACCTGTTTTGTTACAGAGTATAAACTTGACTAGAGGCCCTAACACAAAGGGATTTTTTTTTTTCTTTTTTAAGGCCTGTGAAAATGTCACTGTATCCAAAACAACTTCCTGATTTACACAGCAAAACAAAAATCCTCAAACATATTTTGGGACCAGCTATGTACCACATGTTATGCTGACTTCTCCAATCTAAATCACCCCCCATTTTTAGTAATTTCTATTTTACATTCTTCCATTATTTTTTGGGGTATACTTTTTGGAAGACAGAATCGCTGAAAATGGGGAAATTTTTAAAAAGCATGGAATAAATCTAGATGAAATATGATGATTTGAACTTAAGCACATAAGAATGAAGATCTAATGTAAGCAGAATTAGAAAAATTTCACATCTGAGTGGTTGTGGGGGAGAGAGAGAAAGAGAGAGAGAGAGAGAGAGAGAGAGAGAGAGAGAGGTGGAATCAAGGATGAGCTAGGGTAATTTGAAACTGAAGAGGTAGGGCTGATTAGGGACCCATGGTAACAATAAAGGAAACATTATTATATGCTAAAGGCATAAAAAAAAGTCTACTTCAGAAGAAGGACTTATGAACATTGATGCTTAATAATCCTTTTCCGGTGCTTTCTAATTAAGCCATTAAGTGGGTGAATTGACTAAGGTTGGAGAAAAATCATGGCAAGCCTGTCTAGAAAGAACAGGACATGTGCTTAGTGCCTGAGAGTATCATCATCTCCTTCACTAGGTGTGTCTTGAACTCTCACTCTGCATTAATCACCTCAAAAAATGTGTGGGCCACACTGATGTCCTGGTGGAAAAATGGTAACTGATAAAATGGGATGAATTCCACTGCAAAGGCACCCACGAGGAGGACAAGGGATGCTTGTGTCCACCACACCTAGGGCAGACGCTGCCTCACCTGACACGGAACCTATTTATAACATAAAAGGCTGGATGCCAGGTTGTTTCCACCACCATGTCCCACTGTAGTTATAGACGGAGAAGAAGGTGACAATGTAAACTTTGGAGTTAGGTTACGTCAAGGTTCCTAACTCAGCTTCAAACTTCTCTGTGTGATCTTTAGCAAAGCACTCTGTCTTTTCAAAGCCTCATTTTCCTTATCTGTAAAATGGGGATGACCCCTACTTCATCAGGTTGTAAGGCGCATGTCTGCATCTTGCACTATGAATAACCATTGCAAAGACAACAATATACAATGTATTAATTATTGACACTGTCCTACTAATTGATTTTGAAACTGTCTCATTGCTATTTGTTTCTCAATAAAATCAATTTTAAAAAGATATGCTAAGATGATGTCACATGGCATATGTGCAAAGATTATTCATTTTGAGACTGTATTTCCTTTTCCCATTCATGTTCATATAATATTGTCTGGAAGTAGTAAAATTCTATGAATGAATATTTATTCGTATTTTGGAAATGCCTTCATGTGGAACAAGGAAAGCTTAGTGAGCCCAATCAGAATCTCTGTCTCCAGTGGATAATTTAACTTTGAAAAATGCTCCTGCAGTCTGCAGATCTGTTATTTGTCTCCCAGTCTGGGTTTGTATCTTTCCAACTTCCCAGTTAAGAAGAGATCCTTTGTACTTATCATTACCCAATATTTCTTTCATATTTGTTGATTATATTATCAAATAATTATTTTATTTTAGTTGACTATGTTATTTAATTATTTTTTACATTTGTCCATGTTGAAGACACAGCTTAAAAGAACTAATAGAGCTATGAATCTTGCAACCCAAAAGTTGGCTCTCGGTTCTCAAGGCACAATTTCAGTTAACCGTTTTCAGTCTTCTAACTTCCACAGAGCTCAGGAATATTTTCACCATGGCACTTCATTGTTTTTGCAAGTTTTAGGTATTACTTGTTAACTTCCCACTATGAAAAAGAGTAATTTAACCCTTCTGTCATAAATCCACATGCGAAAACACACGCAAGCACTCATACACACACATATTTCTTTTCTCTCTTCTATTCTTCCCAGACAGTATTAAATTTCAATTAGCTATGATAAACTGACATTATTATTTGGTGGTAATTATTTGATGTAATTAACTCAATTGATGAGTATGATTACATGCAGTTGCATTTCTTTCCTTATACACATTTTTTTGTTTTATTGAAGTAATCTCATTGTTTTCATGGTTGCTTAGTTTTCTTTTTGTAAAATTTTGACAAAAAGTCTAAGTAGATTTTCACTACAATTGAATTTTTCTGTTTATCAATCTATAGAATACATTTCTTTTGGAGTTGTCCATCCTTTGTTCCAAACTGGGCTAATTGCTCTCTCTAATTGCTATGTGACTGAATCCCCAAAATGTTGTTCCTTCATGACTCTCCTGGGATACTTCTCTCTTTGGCCATGAACTCTCTGTTTCCCATTTCACATCTTGACCTGTTTTATTTCCTTATTTTGGAAAAGCACATCTCTGAGCAGTGTTTTCAAAAAAAAAGGGGGGGGGGAGAATGGTTTTTACTTTGATTTTTGAGAATTTTCATGTTGAAAAATGTCCTTATTTTACTCTTACAATTGATCACTTTTATTTGGTATAGATATATGGGTCAAAAATATTCTCCCCACATTTTAAAGCAAGGCATCATTATCTTCCAGCTTTGGTTGCTATTAAAATGTTGTGTTCTGATTTTTTTAGTCCATGTGTGCGTCACATAATGATTACATTCATTATGTGAAAGTGGTACATGCACGTAATACATATTAATTTGCTTACATCCTCCTCCTTTCTCCCTTGCCCTTCTCTTCATCTCTTTATACCCTTCCCATTTACATAAGATCTCTCTATTTCCTATTATTGATCTTTTATTTTTTATTTCTTTATTTTATGTATTTGGTACAAGGTCTCACTATGCATATTGGACTCTTAATGATCCTCCTGTTTTCAGTCTTCTCAGCCCTGGGATTATAGGCATACACCACTATGTGCAGTCTTGGGGGCTGCCTTAGAGTGTCCCAGGAGTGGGGCCAGCACAACATGTGGTGTGAGGGTTCGAACTCCAGTCCCTGTGCTTGCCTAAGCAGGTGCTTAGTCTGCTGAGCTATCTTGCTGGCCCTGATCTTTTAGTTTGCTCTTAAATTTTTTTTATATTTTTGATTCCTCATATAAGAGAAACCATGTGATACTGAAGCTTGCGTGTATCTGTTTTATTTCACTTAACATTATGATCTTAAGATTCCTACAAATGATACAAAAGGCTCAAATTTATCTTTATAGCAGAACAGTACTCCACTGAAGTGTTGTTCTGAGTTTAACACTTAATTTTATTTATTTATTTATTTATCTATCTATTTATTTATTTATACATGTATTTAGCAGTGTCTACAGGGTCTCACTACACAGATTGGGCTCCTTGTGATCCTCCAGTTCAGCCTCTCAAGTCCTTGGTATACCAACCCAGTCTCAATTGCCATCTCAATGCACCGGAGGCTGGGGAGGGCGGGATGACACTCTGGGAATTCAACGTTGGTCCCTGTGTCAGCCTAAGCAGGCACTTTAATCCCCTGAGCTATCTGGCTGGCCCTCACACTTAATAAATATACTGTGTTTGTTTAGTTTTGATAACCATGAAATTAAAACGGTTGGTGTTCAGGAAATTGGCAGTTACATAGTTGAGAAGGGGTAGATTTCTTTCTCTTTCGAGCCAGAATCACATCTTTCCAATTTTAAAAGTTAAAACAATTTTCTTTAAGTAATATTTCTAATATACTGTAAAGTTTCAAGTTAAAAAGCCAGCTTCAACTTTCTTTTACTTGATATCATTTTTTTAATTAAATGAAGAAGTTAGAGTGTCAGGGGATTGCTCAGTTTCTTGTTTCTTACAATATGCCATATTAGCAATAAATAAGTATCATTCATAATAGCCCAGAGCATGATTAGGTATGCATTTGGGGTGGTAGCAAATGTAAATTGACTGGAGTGCATATTAATATAGCTGTTGGGGAAAATGTTGGTATTCATTTTACAGAGCATTTATTAAAGTCAGTTTTTAATCATAGTTTTGTCCACAATTGTGCAAGAAAAAAATCTGACAGAAAAAGTCTTAAGTTAAAGATTTGTAGATCTAACACGTACTCGTTTAATTATTCATATAAGGTCATTGTTCTCTAGATGTCAGCTTCATTCACCAGCTATTTTTTTGTGGAAAGTATGAATTTCACAGAGACGGCCGTGGTCTTCTCAGCCCACGCCAGAGGAAAAGATGCTAGAACCACAAGAGAATGGCTGGATTGACCTGCCAGATTATGAACATATAGAAGATGAAACTTTTCCTCCATTTCTACCTCCAGCTTCTCTACAGCGAGATGGTGAAGGAGCTGAACTCAATGAAGAGTCAGAGAACAGAGAACCTGTTCCTGTCCCTCCAAAGAGGACAGTTAAAAGGAACATCCCCAGGCTGGACTCTCAGAGATTAATTTCAGAGGGGCTTTCCAGTCTTAAGGCATGTGTTTGACAAGACAAAATTCAAAGCTAAAGGTCATGAGGCTGAGGACTTGAAGACACTCATGAGACACATGGAGCACTGGACTCAGACTATTCCCTAAACTGCAATTTGAGGATTTTATCAAGAGTTGAGTGCTTGGGAAATAAAAAGAAGTTCAGACTTGTTTAAAATGAATTCGGCTTGATCTCTCTATTGTACATGAAGATTTTGTTAGCAATAGTGATGAAGTAGGGGAAAAGGATGGCCTTGATGTAACAGCCGCTGAATTTGATCCCCTCGTGACAAACTCAGTGGAGGGTGCGAAGCTCACTCCTGAGCCAGAGAAGAGCTTCACACAGGAGCAGCAAGAGAGAATGGAGAGGAACAGACAGCTGGCCCTGGGGAGGAGGCAGGCAAAGCTGCTGGGCAGCAGCCAGGGCGCAGAGGACTGTGTGTTTGTGGACGCAGCCCACACCCAGGAGGTTGAGGAGGTGCAGGCTGGAAAGGAGCAGTGAACTGAGATGGGGTCCACAGCCCACATGGCCACAGTCCTGCCGGTGCTACAAATGGAGAGGAAGGGAAGTGAGAGGAGCAACCACTGGACCTGTCTTTCCAACATACAACTCCAAGCTGGGCATGGTGGTGCACATCTGTAACCCCAGCACTGGGGAGGCTGAGGCAGGAAGATCACCGGGAGTGTGAGGCCAGCCTGGGCTACATAGTATGTTCAAGGCCAGCATGAACTCCAGAGCAAGACCCTGTCTCAAAACACTGAAATAACAATAAAATGTAGAACTCCGAGCTGCATGGTTCCTGAGGGCAGTGAGGCCTCCACTAAGAGAAAGCATCAACTCGGCGTTCTGCACACTTGCTGTTTGTATTTTGGTTACTCTGTAGGAAAATTCTTAGGTGGTAAAATACATGCAAAATCCTAATTGAAATCTGGTATTTATTTATGTTTGTCCCTTATTGACTTAGTTCAGCCTATTTGTTATCTGGAGTGCTATTTTTATACAGCTGTGACCTCATGAATGATTAACAATGAGCAAGCTGCGCTCCTGCTGCCACTGCTGCTGCTGCCAGGGGACACTAAATGGCTGTGCCGATGAAATAGGGTCATGTTGAAGATGTAAATATGTTCTGACCATTAATGTCTCTTTTTAAAATAAAGTAAAAATGATTTCTTAAAAAAATGAGTTTCACAAAGACATGTATTCTTGTGTTTCCATTTTTATTTTACCTATTTTTAATTTTAAAATTCCTCAGAGATAGTGTTGACTTGGCAAATTCAAACCAGGAGCATGCTGTTGAAAGATGCTATTGACAATTTACTTATTGCCTCATTTACCTTGTCAACGAGTTAGCATGTAAATTTTTTTGGTGCATCATGATCTCCATTCTACATTGATGATTATGTTAAGGATGGTTCTGCCCCGATAGTCATGATATTGTGTAGTGAAATTGAACCTAAATTCAATGCTTTGAGAAAACCTTGCTTTTTTTTTTTTTTTTTTTTTTTTTTANAGAAAACCTTGCTTTTTTTTTTTTTTTTTTTTTTTTAGAAAAATCTAACATTTACTAGGGAAAAGCAAGATAACTAAAAATGGAAAAAATAACTAAGAATTTACAGGAAAGGGATAATATATGACTTATAAACATAGGAATAAATTCTTAGTCCCTCAGTGATCAGAAAAACACAAGTTAAACAAATGAGTTACCACTAAGTATAACTATAAAAAGTCTCACCAAACCAAGTGTTAGTGAAGATATAGAAATAGAGAACATTGTATCCTAGCAGTGTGAAAATGAAAGGAATAGTATAATGCAAGCAATGTAAGTAACCTCCAAAGTAAAGAAGCCAATAGGAGACACCGTGTACACACACGCCAGCAGGTGCCTGGAGAGTGAATTTGGTTTCCTCTACTTTTGACTACAAGCATCTGGAGTCCCTAGAACGACCAGAAGACCTACAATTACCTTGTGCCCAGAGACTCAAGATGCATATCAAGAAGTTATCGGATTCTTGTTTTGTATATGTTTACGTGCTTCTGAATATTCTTTCTTATCTTCTACCCGTCATGAAGCCTCTGTTCAATAGCCCATACAGACTCATAAATTTGCCTCTTTTCCTTGGAACATAGCTATCTGAAATTGTGTCTTCAGTTGTAGTTTCTAAGGTCCTAAATGAAATATTGTTTTACTTTTGCAGTTTGTGAGATTGGGTTGATTGACACCAATGGAAATGGAAATTTGGTAACCCTACGATAAACAATTTGACAGTACTCAGTGAAGTTAAATATGTTTATCCTTATAACCTAGACATTCCACTTCCAGGTGTAAACCCTGGAGAACATCTTGTACATCTGTTAAAGACACTGCATATAAAATTTTTTCCTGACAGTAGATCATAACCAGGAAAAAAAAGCAAATCAGAACTAAATATTTATGTGACAGAGAAAAAGTATGTGAATTATTAAACACTGGTATACTGCATTTCCAACCAGAAGTAAAAATTAGTATATTATAATTATATGCAGCAACATGGATACATATAACAAATGAAAAGCAAGGTATTCTCAAAGGATATACAACAATCGCTATTCAATGTATTCAAGGATTAAAAGTTCACCGCATTAAACATACATTTTGTAAAACTACAAAATTTCATCCAATCATGAAACAAAGTAAATACATTATTAATAAAGTATCTAAAGAGTATTTACATTAGAAGAAGGTAGGTGCAAATGAATTCAAATTAATTGTGGTATTCTATTTCTGTAGTTCTATTTCTTTACTCAACTAAGATTTACTAAATGCCCAGTATGTGCCAGACTACTGCTGTAAGTATTTGGGATACATTCAAATAAAGACTCTTGCCTTCATGGAAAAGAAAGGGCCAAAATAAGTAAATGATGAATATAATAAATTATTCAATTATTGTGTGAGAAGATAATACTATGGAGAAAATAATAAATTGAGAAAGTTAAGGCAAATAAAGGGTACAAGTATACAAAATTAAGTGTTATGATAAGTGTAAACTTCATTGAGAAGTTGACATGTGAGCCAAGATTTGAGGGGGAGTAGACTATCAATGTATTCTACTATCTGAGAGCATAAATTCTAGGTAAAAGAAATGGCCAGCACATTGAGCTTAAATGGTAGCATGTTCCATGTCTGCCATTGAGGAGCGATGGGGAGGTTACTGCAGGTAGAACAGATAAAAAGTACAGTCAAATAATACTCAAATGCTAGATGATGGTAGCTTAAGTCTTTATGGCAGAGTGAAAAGAAGAGGTCCATTTCTTTGCTTTTGAAAGTAGAAGTGACTAGATTTGCTGATAGATTCATTGGAACCAGGAGAACAAGGAAAATAATTAAAGATAATTGTAAGATATGAGGCCTGGCATCATTTGAGGAAACACTCTTTGTGGTTACACATTATTTGTAAATGTTATATTTCATTTTATATCTGGTATGCTTAATAATTTTTAAAATGTGTTCAGTGCTATATCTAATGTGTTTTTTAGCAGCCTAACCAAATTTTATCTTCTTACCCTATCTCATTTTTCAAAAATTCTTATCCTATTAGTGCCTGTTAATGATACATGATGATGGTGCTTATTTTGGGAAGTTGATGCATAAAATTTAACGTATCTTAATCAATGTCAACCTAATTTTCTTCTTTTCCTTTCCTCCCCCAATAAAAATATAAGATCCACCATCTTTTTTCACTCTTACTAAATACAAAATTATGTTCTTTCTTCCTGTTGCATTTTCTTTCCAAAGCAAATAAGCTACCAGAAATAGTACAAAATTAAGACAAAAACAAAAGGTCTAGAATAAATGGGAATTTAAGATTCAAGAAGAGATATCTCTGCTGAGAATTTTGACCTCTTCACTCATTAATGTCCCTAAAGCTAGTTCGCAGTCTAAGGAATGTGAGAAAGAAAGAAAAGTAGAAGAAACTAAAAAACCCCTGAGGCCTGCTGGTTAAATTGAAATGACACCATAATAATATCTGCAAGTGATGAGGAAAAATTTTTTGCCAGTAACGTTTCTTCAAGTGTCTCTAAGAAAACAAGGAAAAACCATAGGGAAAAAAGACAAGAACCATTCCTGGGTTCCCGTGATCAAACACTGTAGTGTATTTCACATCATTTTTAGTGGTGGTGGTTAATTCATTTGTGATGAAATTTGTACAAAGAGGCAAGAACTGGAGTTTTGATATTATTTAAAAGTAGCATAAGGAAACAATGCATTGCATAGAAGACCAAACAATTTGTACAGATCTTGGAATGGTAAGGAGAGGAAACCATAGTTTGGAATGGAAATGAATTTTTTTAAAAATAATTTTATTGAGAAATAAATAGCAATGAGACAGTTTCAAAGCCGATTACTAGCACAGTTTCAATAATTAATACATTTCATATTGTTGTCTCAGTGATTATTCATTGTATAAAATGCAGACATGATATCATGTCCACAGACACTATTAGATCAAATCGCTCTATTCATTGAATTAAGAGAATGCAGCTGTATATCTATCCTGACTATTTTGAGTATACAGATACAAAATGGTCGTTCATTTGTATCCCCTTTTTTGGTTAGTTTTGTCAGAGAAGGGTATTTCATTGTGATTTAAACATTGTAGGTACATGAATTCAGCAAAATATTCCAATATAGTCCAGTAGCCCATAATAGTAGGGGGCTGGAAATAATTCTTGATCTCCTAGGAGTTTATAATCAGGGAGGAGATAAATACATTCATAAACAAAGAAATAAAGGAGTTAGGCAGGAATATGTAACTAAATGTTCAAGGTTAAGCATTGGCGATCTGGTGTGGGATGAGGTCTAAATTCCAGCATATGATTGCTGATAGTTCATCCTCCCGAGACCCTTGCTGAGGGCAAAGAGAACATTCATAAACTATTTGGTTTTAAATGGGCCTTCCAATCCCTTCCCATATTTCATTTAAGTCAACCCGATGACATTTTGAGAATCAAAGCCCATCCTGGGTTGAGATTCAGACCTAATCTAAGCAAGACTGAGGGAAAAAAATTAGTTTTCCCAATATGTCTGAGATAAGAAATACAACAGTGGAAAATTCAAACTAAGTTAGAAACACTCAGGGAAACCCAGAGGAAAACATCTATAAGCAAATTTAGTAAGAGTACAAATCTAGGGTGTTGGGTAAATACAAAGAAAGCCAAGCTCAGATCTAGATTGGTGAGAGAGAGCACAGTTGGGAGAGGATCAAATGGGAGGTGAGGCAGAGCTGAAAGACTTGAACATCTGCTTGCATTTGCAGCTTGATTTTATGGGTTTGTGTGGGCGTGTTAGCCTGGCTGAAAAGTATCAGGGGTGCGGCATCCACTTGGCACAGACAGGGACCGCATGGTCCTCCAGTGACAAAAGTGAGAGGAGAGGCTGGGAGGGACTGGGGAGACTGCTCACTTAGTGGGAGCATGCTACAGAAGCAGGTGACAGCCAGCATTTAAGTCAGGTAATTTGGGCAACATCATTTTTAATATGAATTAGGAAAAGAAAAAAGGGAGGTATTTGGTATAACTGCAAAAATGAGAATATGAGCCCTGATTAGTAACTGGATATGAAGTATTATTTACATACCAATATAAGGAAATAAGTAATAATAATATAAATATATTGGTTCATCAATTGTAATAAATGTACAACTAATACAACTTGCCTACAGCAGAGACCATATGGGGAGAGGAGGGAGTGGAACTTGGTGCTTTACACTCAATTTTTTTTTTTTTACATTTATTTAGTGTGTGTGTGTGTGTGTGTGTGTGTGTGTGTGTGTGTG
>NDGM011029549.1:0-19294 GCA_002564305.1 Octomys mimax
TATTTTAGGGAAGGGTCTACAGGGTTTTCAGGGTCTCACTGCTAGATTGGACTCATACTGATCCGTCTGTTTACAGCCTCCAAAGAGCTGGGATTACAGGCCTGCGCCACCATGCCCAGTCTCAACTGCTGACTCAGCATGCCCCTGGGGGCGGGGCCAGCACAGCATGCCAGGGATCGAATCCCTGGCCTCTGAGCCTGCTTCCAGGTGCTTTAATCTGTACATGACATATTTTAATTAATTTTTTTTCTATTCCTCTCCCTACCCTTCAGTTCCTTCTCTCCTCCCCATTTACAAAAATTTCACATCCATTTCCTTTCTGTGCTCTTTTGTTTCCCTTTCCCTTTCTTCCTTCACCCTTCTCCTCCCTGTTCCTCTTTTGCTTTAAATATTTGCTTCCTCCTTCATGATATGTATCATCATTCATGCTTTTGTTTTCTCACACCAGAGAAATGGTGTGGCGTTTAATCAGATGTGATTTATTTCACTATAAAGTATGGTCTCAAGATGTATCTATTGACCTAAAAATGTCTGAAGCTTATGCTAGAGTACTACTCTATTTTATCTAAAAGCCACATTTTCTTTCTCCGTTTATCTGGTGGTAAAAATCTGGGCTGTTTCCAATATTCAGTTATTACAAATTGTGCTGCTGTAACATGGACATGCATATCCTTGTGGTATGATACTTTTAATTCTCTCAGGAAGATACTAAGAAGGGGTGTAGGTAGGTCAAATGGACCCTTTAGCTTTAGTTTTTAAAGAAATTTCCATATTGATTTCCAAATCATTTGTACCATGCTACATACCTGTCAACAGTGGAAAAAGGTTTCTTTTCCCTTACAGCCTCACCAGCATTTGTTACTGGTTGATTTCTTAATGATAGCCATTTTTTCTCAAAATTGAATCTCAGTGTTGTTTTAATTTCATTTCTAAAATGACCAATAATGTCGAACATTTGTCATACATTTACTTGATGTTTGTCCCTCTTAACTTAAAAGGTGTCTTTTCATTTCAGATCCCCACTTTTGGATTGGGCCTTTGTATATGGAAGTTATGACTTTTTTGAGTGTTTTATATATTCTAGATAGTAGTCCTTTGTCTGAGCAATATCATCATCACTTGCTGATGGCATGATACTCTAGACAGAAGACCCAAAAACTACACCAGGTCTACTATAAGTAATAACCAAATTTGACAGCATAGCAGGACACAAAGTCGATACTAAAAAATCAAGAGTGTGCCTATACTCAACAAAATCACTGAGAGAGAAATTAGGGAAACTATATCTTTAACAACAGCAACAAGAAAAATGAAATACTTAGGAATCAGTCTAACAAAGAAAGTTAAAGTCTTACACACTGACAACTACAGTACTCTGAAAAAGAAGATCAAAGGGTATATCATAAAATAGAAAGATATTCCTATTCTTGTATAGACAAAAACAGTAGAATCAAAATGTCCATAATTTCAAAACTGTTATACAGATTTAAAATAATTTCAATCAAAATGCGAATGGTTTAACTCATAGAACTAGCAAAACAACCCTAAAATTTATATGTAATAAGAGGAGACCTAGAGCAACCAAAACAATTCTGGGCAATACTGGCAATGCAGAAGGGATCACAGTCCCTGGCTTTAAATTGTAATACAAAGCTACTATCATAAAAACAGCATGGTGCTGACAAAAATTAGATTTGAGTATATTGGAACAGATTAGAAGACAAAGAAACAACTTGAGGGACTCTCAAGACCAAACGTGTTCATTGGAAGAAAGAAATCCTCTTTCATAAATGGTTCTGGAAAAACCGGCTCTTCACATGCCAAAGATTAGACCTAGACTCACACCCCTTGTCACGCACCTAATTCAAATTGAAATGTATCAAAGAGCTAAATATTAAAACAGAAACACTTAATCTTCAGAGGATAACATAGGTAAACTTTTTCAAAAAAAATTGCTATTTGTGAAAAAATACAAGCAGAATTCATAAGTATATATTTTTATTTAAAGTAGGAAACTCTTGAAGATAAAGGTGTAGGCAAAGATTTTATGAACTTAAACCAATCACACACAAAATATCACAAGAGTTAACAACCTGAATTTCACTGTATTCAAAAGCTTTTTCACAGAAAATGAAACAACCAACA
This sequence comes from Octomys mimax, assembly GCA_002564305.1. Lineage (NCBI taxonomy): Eukaryota > Metazoa > Chordata > Mammalia > Rodentia > Octodontidae > Octomys > Octomys mimax. Next base: position 2,146 of record NDGM011029549.1, read on the forward strand.
TCGGTTGTTGGTTGTTTCTTTCCCAGCTGTTCCTTTCTACATAGTTTTTGTGGTGTGGTATGAAGCCAGGATTGTGCGTTTCTGCTTTATTTTCTGTGTATCTCTAGAGCCTGGAAAGGTACCAGGAAAGCACATTTAAAACAGCATTATTATTTTCCTCTTAGGATTCCTGACTTAAAAATCCTAATCTCCAAATTGATAAGTTTCCTCTGTGTTAATAGTAATGTTCTTTCACCACACCCACGCGTACATGGGTACACATATATACAAAAACACACATGCACACAATGAACTTTTTGGCACCACCACAACAAACAGCAAGAAAAGCAAATGACATATTGGTGCATAGTTTCGAGAAGTTCTAATAAGTTTTTAAAGTGCAATGATAATAGAATTTGTTCATTGAGCTTTTCTCTTCGTTGTTGTTTTTCAAAAGACAATTAAATCACCAGTAGTTTTTTTGTTGTTGTTTGTTTGTTTTTCAGGCAGGTGGTTTAGGCTTACTTTCTCTGCCTTTCTCTTAGGTTTGAATATTTTCTTGGTTTTATAGATATTATTTTGTTTATAGATATTTTTGGTCTTTTTGTTCTTCTCCTATTAGCTACCTAAATCTTTCAGAGACTACATAGGATATGAAAATATCTGCAGTACCCCAAGTGATATGTTTTTAATATTTCTTTGACATATACAGTATATGGAATTGGGAATGAAATATATTTATTGTTTGAATTATTTTATGCCTTTCAAAGAAAGAGCCAATGCATTTGTTGCAAGCCACACTGAAGATTAATGGTATGTACCGTGCATAGACTTAGAATCATCTCAGGGCAAGTCCTTTTTTTTTCTGTCTTAATTTTTGCTCTTCTACCCACAAAAGATTGATCCTTATCCTCAACCATTCAAGGTTATGTCTGTTAACCTTGGGTTCCACATTGTTTTTCTTGAGTTCAGGGTAGAGAACAGCTACAGAATTAATAGTGGCACAACTAAAGCACACGCTCACAATTGCCATCCGGGAGTGTGTTTTTTGACAACAGCAGTTATCCTGTGTGTGTGTGCCAAGCACAGTCCAGCCTTCGACACATTAAACAACAACCAATGATCAGGGCTTCGTACTTCACTGACGCCACACTCGTTACAGAGGTTTCTCAAAGGGTAAGAGCTTTGCTGCTTTCTTTAGTAATAAATATTTATGGATTGTCAGCCCATTTTAAATGGGATAACCAAATGCATTCTAATGCAAAACTACTGGCTGTATATCTAGCTGTTTGACAGAATGCAATTACAAGACCAGTTCTCTTTTTGTGCCCTTCTGCTATGATGCCTTGGATTATACATGATGGATGTGGAGGTGGGTTTTCACCTTTGCTTAGTTATTCGACATGCACCCTTGTATAGCAGAAGATCAAATTTTTGGTTGTATTGATTTTTCTATTTTAATTTTATTGATTTTTATTTTACTATTAATTACTTCTTTACTTTTTTCTTGATTTGGTGTAGTTTGCACTTTCTTTTCTTGGTTTTTTAAAGTGAATATTTATTTACTTGAAAACTATCTTCATTTCTCAAATGCCCATTTTAAGTTTCATTCCCAGTACTAGACTTGTTCTGTCCTATACATTTTCTATTCAGTTCAGTTTTATTATGGTGAAAGAACACACACGAGTAACTGAATTGATTTACTTTTATTGAGACTCTTTTTAAAGCCTGAAAAATATACTCTATTTTGAAAAATGTTCCAAGTGCTCTTGCAAATAATAACTTTGCTGTTAGCGAGTTTGTGTCAGTTAAGCCAAGCTAGCTGGTAGTATTGAGCAGGTCTTTCATATCCTCTCTGATTCTCTCTGTTTCAGTCTGTTTGTACTGCTGTAGCCAGATACCACAGATTGGGTGCTCATTAACAAAATAAATTTCTTTTCCTGCTTTTGGATAATGAGAAGTCCAATATCAGGATGTTAGCATGTTTGGGTTCTATCAAGGTCCCCTGCTTCCTGCAATGCCCTCACACCTAGGATGGGGACAGCTAGCTCTCTGCAAACTCTTCACAAGGGTGCAAGACCCATTCATGGAAGCAGAGTCCTTACGACAAAATCATGGCCAAAAGACCTCACCCTTTCATGGTTGTACCAGCATCGCAGCATTTGAATTCTAGGCAAGAATGAACAATACCTAGCACTATGTTGACTTACTTGAATTTTTAGAGAAATATTGAAATACCTAACTTTAATTTCAAAATTTCAATTTTTTAAAAATTCTTTTTGTTTTCATATAGGACTTTGGGCATTCTTCTGTTACTTGTGTCTGTAATCTTGAAACCTTGATCATTTTGCTATTATAAAATCTTCTCATCCATAATTATATTTTTAAAGTTTATTTTTTCTTATATTAATATAGATCCTTAGCTTTATTAATGTCATAATTTCCTGACTAGCTTTTTGCCTTACTTTCAATGTGTATGGCTTTTAATCTGAAGTATGGTCTTTATATGTAGCATATAGTTAGATTTGTTCTTTTAAAAAATTAACTGGTCTAAGAATTACTTACTCTTTTTTATTTATGCATAATAAAAATTTTTCTCTAGAGTAAAAAAATTATTTGATCAATAAACTAACATGTTCATTTTAATGATTAATAATATAGCCTAGGTTAAAACAAAAAGAAAATATAATATGTTTTAGACAGATGTGTTTTTAAGAGGGTCAGTTTCCTGAAACGAAAAGAATTGCCCCACACAAGGACTTAATTTAGTGTTGATGTCTGTGACATTGTAATAAAAATACTTTGACTATTTCAAAACATAGGCAACAGCATATTAAAACATGACTTTTTCTTAAAAGATCTGAGTTTTGTTTAATCATAAGAATAGACATCAAGACCCAGAAACTTGAAATATTCATGACATACTGAAGTAGCAATCTCCTACATTCTATGTTACTTGCCTATGTTTTTAAATTTTAGATATAAAATTTCTTTGAGAATGCTAGTGACAAGGAAATCATCTCACCGGTTGTTACACCAGTCTGCCTTCATGAGGAAGAGACTGGAGCAGATGCTACTGGAACACCTTCTACTGTGTGCTGAATATAGGCCCAAGACTGCCCTTTGCTTGTGATATCTGTCCTTTGTGCAGCCTGAAATCTGTTCATTGCCCATGAGAGGCCAAGGGCAGGCAATAGCAACCTTGTTGGATGAGCCTTCACTACTCCATGTCATACCTTAAGGGCAGAGAGAACTTCCCCAGTCTGAATCAAAAGTCTATGTCTCATGTGTGACTTCCAAAGGAAATGAACAAAATTTAACATTAGGTGCAAAATTGCCATGGCTAACAATATCACAAGTGTTGCTCATGCAAATACATGATCCTGTCACAAAGCATCAATCAAAGCTTCTGTGATTTCCTGTCACAAATCTGTGAGAGTTGGTATGGATGGCAATCATCCAGGGACAATCAGAAAAGGTAGCTACAAATGAGGAGCAGAAACTTTGTGATACACAAGAGCAGGAACTAGTGCCAATAGACAGAAGGTCCAAAGTGGTGAACTTTGGATCTACAGACAAAAAGTCATCTCCAACACTGTGAGAAACCCACTAGCGTAAAGGGTTTTTCAAGGGTTATTGAGCTGAGTGTTCAAACAAGAGTTGTGTCAGCAGTTGACAGACCTGCTGTAGTAGAGCACTGCTCAATAGAAATATCATGTGGGTTGCAATTGTAATTTTATATTGTCTAGCAGCCACATTAAAAATGAAAAGGAGTGGGAGAAATAATTTTATTAGTGTCTTGTATTTAACTCAATATACCAAAAATATTTTTACTTCCACAAATACTCAGTGTAGGAAGTTGATGACATAGCTTGCCTTCCTTTTTTTTTTTTTTTGGAATAAGTCTTCCAAACTTAGTGTGTATTTTATGGCTATAGTAAGTCTCAATCTGGACTTGTTGCATTCCATCTGCCCTATGCCTGTGGCTGGTGGCTGCCTCACTGGGCAGTGGAGCTGAGGATTCCACAAGTCTTACCTTACATAATAAACTAGTACTTTGGATTTGTATGGAAATGACCTATTCTTCCATGTGAATAAAAATTTGTTTTCTCTGCTTAGCACATGTGAGTCTCTGATCTCACAATTTAAGGATTTCAATATACATAAAATTGTCAAATAGACAAAATTTACAAATTGGATTTTTATTCTCTAATAGCTTTTCATTTTTGAAAGTGACTTATTAATTTAATAAAAACATAAAGGCTATCAAAATGAAGCCACAGTTACTGCTCTTTCCAAAGAGCCCACAGTGAAAATGCACTGAACTCTATTTCCTGTCACACAGCTCAAGAGCAGATGCTATTTTATATGCGCTCATCTCAAACTGAAGTACATGCTGGGAACCACAGGTGTCCCATAGAAATGGAGAGCCTCATTCTGGAGGCCTGTGTAGAGCCAAGCAAGTCTGACAAGTCAGATCCCTCATCATGCAGCAGCCAGGAGCATAGGCAGCCAGAATGTGTGGGTGGTGCTCAACCAGGTTCCCAGTGAGGCCCCCAGAAAACCTGAGAAAGTGCCGATGCCTGTGCTCCACCCAGGTGCTGTCATTCCAGACATCTGGAGTGAGGCAGGGCTTGCAAAAGTCTACAAATGTCCAAGCAAATGAGATGTGCAGACAAGTTGGACAACGTTTCCTACATAAACAATCTCAGATCTTGGAGGTACAGAGGCAGGGAGCGGTGACTTCCAAGCCATTGTCTATTCCTCAGAACATGGAAATACAGACAAGGAAAGAACACTGAGAAAACTTGTGGTCCTACCCTCTGAAGTCAATGATGCCTTTTATACAGTATGTCATTCAGATCATATCCATATGTGTTGGGAGCCATGGAAGCTAGACAATGGATCAGATGTGTGTGAATGGGACTAGGCCTCAGTGCCTAAAGCAGACCAGCTACCTCAGTCCTAAGATAAGCATCCTGACTGGTTAACATCAGCTATTAGTCACTAGGCAACCTTGTGTCATATGCTACTAACTTTGGAAAGGTATAAATAAATGTCCATATTGTTGCTCGGGGGTCATCTTGCCAACCAAGCAGAGAAGTCACCACCTGACCAGCTCTTGTCTTCTTGTCTGTCTTTTCCTCATTTTTGCCACCATTTCTCCCTGGGTACAATGGATCACTCTGAGACCAACAGATTCCTATATTGTGTATTTAAATAGTTTTATTTCTGCCAAAATAAGATCATATCTATATGTTTTTTTAATGTATCATAATGTATTTAAGCAATCTATCCATGTGGGAACACTTGAATTGTTTGAGTTGCTATTTATTTAAATTATTTTATGCTTAATTTCTGTGTCATATTTGTAGTTTAAAAATTGTCTTTGGAGCCTGAAGCAGGAGGATCACAGGTTTGAACTTAATTTACTCAATTTAGTGGTATGGCAAGACCATATCTAAGAACAGCAACAAAAATTTAAAAGGGCTAGCATATAGCTCAGTGTAATAGCCCTGCATTCAATGTCCAATGCAGCCAAATAATTCTTTATCTTATTCAATCTTTATTTACACTTATTTTTGTATGATTTTAACCATCAATATTTTATTTCTAAGGTTGCATGTCCTGCTCATTCCCTCTGCCTGCATCTCTATTGAGACAGGTCTTAAAACCCAAAGATTGCTACAATGCTTTTTTTCAGGTATTTTTCATAGGAACCAAATTTATTGATACATCTTAGATATATATGATAATCACATTCATCATGGGGAATTTGTACCTATAAGTGCACGTAATATATCTTGCTTTTTTCCTCCACTTACCCTCCCTTCCTCTTTCCCTTCTCATTTACAAAAGCTTTGTTTCCATTTTATTCTTTTTTTCCCTCCTATTCTCTTTTCTCCTATTCTCCTCCTCATCCTTTCATTCTTTTCTCTCTTCCCTGTTCTTTACATTGGAACTAAAAATGTTCTTACCATTTTCTAGTATTTACTATACATTTTGGTGCTTCAAAATATGTGTAAAAGAGGCTGGGGAGGTAGCTCAGTGGTCCAAGCGCCTGCTGGGCAAGTGCAAGGACCTGGGTTTGAACCTGGTACCACATGCTGTTCCAGTGGCACACTCTTGTAATCCCAGGGTTCAGGAGACTGAGACAGGAGCCTCTATAAGTCTGAACTGTGTAGCAAGATCCTAAATGAAATAATAAAATAAACAAAAAAAATTAAAAAATAAAAAAGAATAAACATATCAAAGTTTTCTTTTGTTGTATGTTAACAAAATATCCTCAATAAGTAGAAGCATGTTAAGATACATCAGAACTGAGCATGAGGTTTCCTCTTATTGCAGCACCTAAGACAAGATACTAATTTTCTTTCCACCCTACTTTCCTTATATAGATTACAATAGGTTATAATAGATACGTATACACCGATAGATATTATCTCACGCACATATATGAGAAAGTAAAACCGTTTTCACATTGGTGTGAAAGTTATGTATAATAGTACTTCAGAGGAAGATGTCAGGCACATAGAATACATTCAGTAAGTGATAGATATTATTGTCTTTTTTAAAAACAGTACCAGGGATGGAACATGGGACCTTGTACTTACCAGGCAGGCTCTTATGCCTCTGAGCTATCTCTCTGGCGATAACTATTATTTTTATTGTTATAATCACCAGTTTTAAAGGCTTTCAGAGTCACTCCTTACAACAGAGATCCTTGTTTGTTTACACTATTTTAGCTCATTAATTAAGAGCTGTTGTGTATTCTGAAGCTTTAATTCATGTTTCATTGTCCTCCAAACTGCCTGATTATCTCTGCTGCTTAGTAATAATTATTCATTACAAATATTTTCTTGAATTTTACATATATCAATTTAAAATGACAGCTATTTATGCTAACCAATTTCTTGTTAGAAATTTTACTTTTTAGTCAAATATAAATGGCCAGTACTGTTCTAATTGCTTTAAGCCATTATAAAATGGCAATTGATTTTGATCTATTAGAGTGACAGTGCTGACATGTTGAAAAGGCATACCAGATTATGGTTCTTTGAGGGTGTATATGTATGCTTTGTGATATGTCTAGAATGTCTTATTTCTAATTATTAAAACTATTTAAAAATAATCACATGCCTTCCATCTTTCTTTTTTTAATGAAAAGAAAATTGAAAGTGGAACAAAATTATTGAATTCCCTCATCTCATTAAGTACCAGTATCATCTACCTTAATTTTTAAATGGAATATCTAGGCTCTATTTCTATTTCTTTCTTCACTTCCCCATCACCTCTACTCTCCATGCAAGAATTAAAAGGTATGTTTTAAAACTGCGTGAATATTTATACAAAAAAGGTATTATAGTGGAAGACAGCTCAGCTGCACAGTGTCTGCCTGGCAAGCATGAGATCCCAAGTTCAATTACTAGTACCAAAATAAGGAAGTATTACAGTAGAAAACAAATTCCCATTAATCCCACAAAATACTCCATTCACCTTGGATATGTTTACATCTTCACTCTTGCCATTGGTGGAGCAGTTCTGGGAGTCCTCTTTCATGAGTGCTTTTAGGAGCACTGCTGTGGTTGGCTTGAAATCTACCTTTCGCAGCAGTTTTGCCTTTGAGAGAGTCCAAAGTCTGTGCTCCCAGATCTCTCAAATAAGATAGATGAGCACACAATGCAATTTTTTTTTTATGTTGGATGGCATTCAACAAACTTCACTATTTTTTTTTCTTCTTTTCATCCTACTTCAAAACCACTTAAGAAAGAGGACTAGAACTGCTTTGGAAAGAGGCAAGAAAGATGGGATAAATATGTCCAAAGTAAGAGGAAATATTTCAAGGAGAATTAAGGCAGAAGTGTTGTTTTCTATAACAACAGCTTAAATTGAAATATTGGGCATATATTTTGATTTCCTTATGTATTGCTTAGTGCTGTCTGCTTGTTCTGCTACTATGTGAGTCCATCTTCTCTCTTGGGGTCAATAGTGCTACCTTACTATCTAGTTTATTTTTTTGTACTCTTTTCACTTAATTCTATTTTTTGAGATGCTCCAGAGTCACTTTTCTAAATATATATTTCACTCTTCCAGTTGAAAAATAGTAACATCATCCCACCATCTTAGAATCAAACCCAAGTTCTATGCTATATTTTCTTTAACCCTAATGCTGCTCCTCTGGTTTCACCTTCAATTATTTCCCCTTAATTGCCAAGCTATAGCTAAGTGGATATTTGTTTCTTCTAGAATATTATTATTAATTGCACTCTTTAAATGCTCTTGTTCATGTCTCCAGTCAAATGAGGAAGTTATTTGACAAAATTTTCCTCTCCTTTACTTGTGTTGCCAAACTGTCATGTTTGTTTGTCATCTGATATTTAGTGTAAGGACTTTTTGTGACTACTTGACATAAAGTATACAGTTTAGAAAAAATAATTTTGTGTCTTTAGTATTTTATAGACTATGGAAAACAAGTATAAATAATAACCATGTATAAACAAGTATAATAACCATGTCTATGGTTATTCATATTTAATAATTCTATGTTTCTAGAATATAAAGAGATAATTCTAAGGCTTTAGAATATAAAGAAACCTCTGAGAATTTCCAGAGACTATGTTTTTAGTGAAGATTTCTGACAATTTTAATAAAATAAATGCCATTGCTTAGTTTTCAATTATATACAGATACAATTAAATCCCTGTTTTCAAAAATTTGTATGTGGATTTTTTTTTTTTTAATATGTTTGGTTCTTACAGAATCTCACTATGCCGCAGTGATCCTCCTCTTTTCAGCTTCCCCAGCACTGGGTTTACAGGCATGTGACACTAGGCCAGGACTCTGTGGCTGGTTTAGCACACCCTGGGGGCGGGACTGGTGCAGTGTGTGGTGCTGGGGATCAAATTATGGTCCCTGTGATTGCCTAAGCTAGCCTAAGCCGGTGCTTTAGTCTACTGAGCTACCTCATCGGCTCTGTATGTGGATTCTTATAAATTCTTTTGGATAATTTTGACTCTCATTTTCCTTTCCCAACTGCAAGCTGCATTGTAGATTTTTCTGGTACAAAATAGAAAAGGATACTTTGTTTCCAGAAAGAAGTAGTTTGTTTAAAAATATTATATTTCTCTAAAAACTGCAGAGTGAGGGTGGGGTCCCAAGTCACACCTGTGCTCATTTGCACTCTCAACCCTCAGTCTGCTCCCTCCAGGCTCCCAGGTGTGCTTCGGCCTCATCCCCTTGCATCTGGTTGCCAAATCCCAGCAACGTTTTTAGATCTACTGTTTGGTATCTATTCCCATTGATATTTTGCAAACTTTCAGTATTTCCAAATGTTTCCTTGAGAAAATCGTTTGGGAATATAAGTTTCTAATTTTTAAAATATTTTACAGTTGCCTTGTGCAGTAATTTCAAAGTTAGCAAAAACTTAGAAAACTAGAACATAAGATTGCTACATGTCTTTTACCTAGATTCCTCAAATATCTTACGCAACCATAGTACCAAAAAACAAAACAAAACAAAAACAAAAACAAAAAAAAAAGCAAAAAAATCCAGAAAACCCTGGTAGCACAGTTTTCTAGTCTGTAGACCTTCACAAATTTTAAAATTGTTTCTTGGCTGCCTGTGTTTTGCTCTAGGCTTATGTGTTTCATTTAGTTGTTCCACACCTTGCATTTCCTTTAGTCTGAAAGCCTTCCTCCCTTCCTCTTTCTTTGTTTTCAATAAATTTCTATTTGCAATAATAGTATTTCTGAAAAACTTTCATGTTAGGCCACACAGTGGATCTCCAAGGCATAGATAGAGTGCAGCATTATCCAAATATGCACATCAGCTGGGAATTCTGATTGTCTGCCACTTTTCTTTCCAGCTTCAATATGTTTGCAGGTTGACTCTGTTCGCACCTAAATGAATTCCTCACCATTCCTCTAAATTATGACCTTTATTTCATTGCTTATGCTGTTCTTTCTGTGCAGAGCTCTTTTACTTCTCTGTCTGCTGGGACAGAACTCTAGACAGAAGTGAAGCAGCAGCTTCTATTACATACTACTTCCCCTGTGGGTGCTGATGACACCAAGAAATAAACTTTAGGACTGTTCTTTTCTGCCCTGAGTTACTCCATTTTGATGGTCTGCATCATCACCTGTAGCAGACAGAAAGGTCCTGTGTAGGACCATGGCAAGCTCAACTTTAGAAGTTTATATCCAACTTCTCACTTGGGAGCTTTGTGAAAAGTAGGGAGGTGACTGAGTTTGCACTTACAAATGAATGAAACCACCTGTGTTCATTTAGAAAGAAGATAAAATGTGATATAACATTTTTCTTCACAGAATTTATACAATTTTGTCTTTTCAATGAAGAGCATAGAAGTCTTTTCAACCTATTAGTTATTCTAACCCATGGATAAAAATTTAAAAAAAAATCTGCCAGCATTCAAATGACATTAAATTACTTTAAGTAAAGTGTCAATAAAATCAAAATTTTTACCTCTAATACTTCCATAAGCCTACAGTTGCAAAGTTTGTTTTGATTAATTATTAAAAAGATTTCAGGTTTGCTATGTTAATGGCTTTTGAGCCAGACATGGTTTATAATTAAGCTTTACATTTCTCGGATGAAACTGTATTTGTCTACCAAATGTCATAACTCACTTTTACATTGAATAATCAATGTTAAGGAGATTATTTAAAAATAGTAGGGCAGTAATAATTTATGAATACCTTTACACATGTCTAGCATAACCATAAGCTTTGAAGCTTAGGAGAATGAATTCTATTGTTTGGAAATATGAAATTTAAGGCTGGAGACAATTACAAATGTGAAAATCAACTGGTATACAGGAGAAAATCCAATCATATGCCTGTAACTATGGAGACTGTTATGATGCAAAAGGAATTTGATCTCTATATGTTCAGACATATTTTAAATTATTAATATCCCTAGATGTGGTATATAGAGATAGACAATGTTAATATTAGATTCACACAGACCAAATATCTATATAAGAGCAAAGATTTGCCATGTGTAATGCGGATGTTTCCAGAGAATGGACATGTGATGCTGCACGGAAAAATGTAGAGTGGCTTACTAAATCCTGACTTAGGGTTTTATCAATGAGAAAGTGAAAGCTATATACATTAAATTATGGTTTTGAAAATTTTGCTAAATTTTGTACATGTATTATAACAAGAACAAGCAAACTTTAAAATTTTTTTCAGGTTCTGTAGTGAGGGATGAGGTTAGTACTCTGCGATCATCGCCCTGGAAGCGAAGACTTGTGTGACGTTCACGGTCCTGGCCCCTGAAGCTGTGTAGCAGATTCCTGGCCATGTTTCAGGTAAGACATGATAAGCACTTGAACGAGGAGCAAAGGAGGAAAAGGAGGAAAAGGAGGACCAGGAGGAGGAGGAGAAGGAGGAGGAGGTGAGGAAGGAGGGGAGGAGGAAGCGAAGAGGAGGAGGAGGAAGAGGAGGAGGAGAAGGAGGAGGGGAAGAGGAGGAGGAGGAGAGGAGGAGGAGGAGGAGGAGGAGGAGGAGGAGGAGGAGGAGAGGAAGAGGAGGAGCTCCTGCCAGCTACAGAAGGATCCTGATTGGCGTCCTCACCTGCTCCTAGATTGCCTGTCGCTCCTCCGCTAATGCATACTGACCACAACCTTTCTTTGGATTCCACACTGCCCCTCAACTTGGTGTTGCTGACATCCTGCGGGAGCCCTGCAGCAGGACTCTGACATTAGAGCCCCCGGAACCTGCTTTCAGCTTTGCCATCTCTCCAGTTCCTAAGAAAGGAGCCGCGTGTATGGCTGCTGTGAAGAGACGACAGAGGGTGTGGGCAGGAGCTCAGGATTCCTCCGCAAGGATACACACAGGGCAGGGGTGCTCACCTGGGACAGTCCTGCTGGGAAGGAAATGCCACCTTTCGCTGACTTTGTGATTTTGCTATCTTTTTCATCCCCCTGAGCTTGGATATAGTGCCTGTGGTTCCTTATGCCTAGAATTTCCTTTGCCCCTTAACTAAGTGCTGGTCTTAAATGCAAAAGAATTGTCCAATTCGCTGGCAGTGATACCCACGGGTAAGTCATTTCAACCTCCTCCTTATTTGGGAGAGCTCTGTTGCCCTGAGGACCCCAAAAGACCCTTTCCCAGCTCCCACTACCTCTGATGGCGCCTCTCCTAGGCTCCTCTATGCATTCTTATCCCTCCAGTTGTGAAAGGGGTAACCATGGGGGGAGGACAGAGTTTTAAGGACCCTGCCTCTCTTCAAAACTCTCCACCTGTTCTTTTGATTATTGTCTGCCCACCCTTAATAGGCTGTTAAATACTACAAGCATCAGCTCTATTTTATAGCAAAAAGGCAGACACTTCAGCACATATTAGGCTATGAATACGGACAGGGCACAGGAACAATTTTTGTGTCATCAAATTTAAGAGGTCACAATTCCAATAGTGAACAAAAAAAAAAAAAAACAAAAAACAAAAAACAAAAAAAAACACACAAGCCTGGAAAAGAGGAGAAACCATATGAAGGCAAAATCAATTGTCTATTAGTCAAAATCAATTATGCAAGTCAACCTCTGTCTGGAATACTAAGTGAAAAATTCAAGAAAGAAACAATTCCTAGGGCCGACCAAATACCTCAGGGGATTAAAGTGCCTGCAAGCAGCTACAAGGGCCCGGGGTTTGATCCCTGGGCCTGCCATGCCAGCCCCACCCCCCGAGGTGAGCTGAGATGGCAATTGAGCCTGGGAGTGGTGGCACGGGACTGTAATCCCAGCTCTTGGGAGGCTATAAAGAGGCGGATTACTATGAGTCCGATCTAGTAGTGAGACCCTGAACACCCTTGTAGACTCTTCCCGAAAATACAAAAAAAAAAAAAAAAAAAAAAAAGAGGAACAATTCCTAAGTTTTAAATTCCAGGTAGTTCCAAGTATTGGTGTGGTGAACTCTGGCACTGTCCTACTCTAACGTGCTCCAGGTAGGACTCATCGCTCTGACAGTACTTCCAGAGTTGTTGACACCCACCTGTTAGTCTTGGTTGCTGAAATGACTGTCATAAATAGACACGCTGATCCTTTCACCTAATACAGCCACCAAAGCATCAGAGCAATGACAGTGACATTTTAGGTATGCAAAGTGAGAAGCTGAAATTACTTGGAGAAAGAAAATAAATCCTATGGTAGGATGGCTGGAATCCATGGCCAGTTGTTAATCTCTTACTATGCCTCATTTAAAATTAAACTTTATCACTGATATATATGTGCAGAGAGAAAGAAAAGCATAGTATATTATCAGATTCAGGGTTAGTCTGTAGTTTCCGGCATCCACTGGGAGCCCTGGAACATATCACAGATAAGAGAGGCTGACTATAAGTTTATAACTATGAAACAAATTTTAGGATGTATTTTATTTTAATATAAAAAGATAAAATACTGAAAATGCTGTCTTGGAGGTGTATTACACTAGGACAACAGAGAGCAGTGACTAATCCTTTTGTTTCCTGAAGGCTACATAGTAGTATAGTCAGAAGTGTGTACGCACCCTGGTAGCTCTGAATGTTCACCTGAATGTGTCAAGAAATTAATGTATCAGTAGCGTGTACCTTTAGGCGGCAACACATACAGTATATTTAGCTTTCCCCTTAAGGCATGTGACAGTCCAGCTTCTTATCAAGTGCTTTCACCTTGCTGTTCATTTGGGCTGGAATCACTCTAGGGAAATGACTTCTTGATGTTATGGCATTCTGCTGCATTGTGAAGATTGGGGTGCTGTGTCATTCCTCCAATAAGAGGATTTAGCAATTTAATGTGAATCTTTTTCAAAGCAGTGTGAATTATCTACTTACAAAAAGCTTGTAAAAACGTCTTCAATATTTAAAAATACGCTAATTTTCAGAATCTAGTATATATTTTTTATTTTTTAAAATGACTTCATTGGTACCTTTTGGATATACATAATGATGACATGCATCATAGGGAATTTGTGCCTGTACATATATCTTGATTATTCCTTTTCCCTTAATCCTGTCCCTTCCCTTCAATTCTTCTTCCCTCCTTACTCACAAATGCTTTGTTTCAGTATTTCTTCTGTTCTCTTTCTGCCTTTTCCCTTTCTTCCTTCCTCTCCATCTCTTGTCCCCTTCCCATTTGAATATTTTCTTCCTGTTTCCTAATATCTATTGTTCTTTTTGGTCCACATTTACCCTTTTGGTTTCTCATACCATAGAAACAATGCAGAATGATAAAAAAAAAACTTAAATAAAATCAACAAGCACATTTTTTAAAAGAAAATTTAAACATATATCTCTTACTACACTTTCCTATATAACCTGTAGATTAAAGAGAAACAAAAGAATAAGGAGAGACTGAGAAATCTGGATGGGTAAGAGATCGCATGCTCGACCTATGCATGCAAGTTGGCTTTCCTGTTGCACATCTGAGAGGCTATTTCTTGGTGTTTAGGATAAGTCTTTTGTTTGAATTCAGGGTCAGTTTTACCTTTATGGAACTGGCCACTCAATTTTTAAATGATTTTTTCTCACACTAATCTTCAGACTTCCTAAAAAATATAATTCAAATGTGCCCTAAAATACCACTTCAAAACTTCAGAGATGAAAGTTAAGGAATAACAATTAACACATTGATCAAATAAGATAAGACCACTCCATTCATAACCTTAAACAAGCCACAAATCCTGACGTTCTTGCCTTTCTGTAGCATCTTCCATGCTGACCTTGGGTTTGGCCATGAGACTGCCTGTAGCTGGTGGGACCTTACTAAAAACAACTGGAGTAAGGGCTTGAACAGTGCTTACACACCAAGACTTTACAAATCCAACTGACTAAAAGAGAGACCACCAAGGTTTCTACAGAAGGAGAAGCTATATGGGGGAGAATGGGAGCCAAGAGCTAGCAGCACACAGGTGAGTGAGGCCTCACGGGTTTTTCTGGCCTGGCTGAGCCTGGTAAGAGGTTTGGGCTGGGTAGATAGCTCAGTAGCATAAGCACCTGCTTGCCAAGCACAAGGTCCTGAGTGTTCTTCCCACAGTAAAAGCTCACTTGAGTAACCCTGGGCAGTGTCAGATGGAGCAGGACAACTACCTAGCTGCTCAAATTCCTGACCAATAGGAATTTGATTGATTTTATTCTAAGTGCATGCAGTAAGTGCCTGACTTACTAACATTTGAGCTGAGGAGTTTCAAAGATACAGTCAGATCTCGCATGACTTGTGCATGCAGATAAATCGTGGAAGTGGTCTTGTGTCTGCCAGGCATGGTCACAGCTGTGCAGCTGTATGCCTACTGTACAGTGTGACATTGCACAATCTCACAGTGCTCAACCAGAAGAAGCAGAAGGAAAGGTACTGCTGATGTTGAGGGGCTGTGCTGAAGCCCAAAGCAGTAACCATGGAAACAACAGTGAAAATACTGTACTATGCCACCATATTAAGGGAACTCTAAAAGTTTAGTTTATTTACAGCATATGGTGTTTAGTTTTTTAATGCTTTCTGCTGTGCACTTGTTTAAATGTATGAAACTCACTTTTTCAGACTAAAAAACAAATTTGACTCACAAATGTTCTCCCAGAAAGGAACTTGTTTGTAAGTCAGAGATTTACTCTAAACTTTTTGGTAATTTGTCACACAGTGGACAGCACAAGTGATGGATAATGCACATAGTAAATGCTAGCAAGGCCTTTTCATAGCTGTTTCTGGAAACAACTCTGAATTGCATTCTTCACCTGCACAACCTGCTTGTATTTCCAATTTGTTTGTTATTGAGTTTGCATCTCCTATTCTAACTAACCACTTGGGAAGAACAGAGACGGCGAGTTGAGGTGACAAGTACGACAGGTGATGGCTGCTCTTCTTTATCAGCTACCACCACACAGCAAGTCCTTGGTGGGTTTAAAGGAGTAGCCCTTCTGATGATGCTGTGAATTGCAAATGCAGTTTCCTATACATTGTGGTCAAAATAGGGTAGGACAGTCTGGCAGAAAGGAATTATCCTAAAAGAATCTGTGGCATGTGTACTTTCTGTGATCTAATCAAGGCAATTCTCTTCCTGGTTGCTTCCTACGGTACTTTATCCTAACACCATACTAAGAGTTTCTCGAGAGATTTGATCTTTAAAGAGTGGCTATTTGAAATGTGATGCTTACTAGGTTTCTATCCTTTCTGTTTTGGAACTAATGTGCATTAGTAGAAGAGCAGATTAGGAGCAGAGTTTGAAGCAGATAAGGAACAAGGCACTGCTTCTGGGAGACAGTGATGTTCATTAGGCAGTGTGCACTGTTCTGCAGGTTAGACATTGTACTGTAGCAACCAACTGTTTCTAAACAAAATGCCTGTATACCAAAAAGAAAAAGATGTAACTGGCCAATATGTATGACTAATGATATCATAATTGGTGTGTCCACTGCTAATGCTAAGCTGTTCCTCTGTCTAGCATGTATGCAAGTACAAAGTGCCAGTAGAGAAACCAATCAGATAAAGACACAAAAATGACACTTACAGAGAGTAGTATTTGGACAGCACTGTGAATGACCTCTAGGTACTGGAAATCGACGACACAGCCCGTGACAGAGACATATGTGTAATCATCCATCATGCCGTGGGCTGATGGAGGCAGCACTCTCCGGATACATCCAGGCCCGTGTTCTCTCCACCATGACCGGTGTACAGAGATGTTGAATGTCATGAGGTCTGTATCCTAGATGGACAGGAGGCAAGAAAGCAAAAGGAGACAATTCTATTACAACACATCTTTGGTTTGACCTTAAGGAGAATCAGGGTGGATGGAATTACTGAAATAATATTAATTTTAAATGAAAAGGAAGAAAAGAAAAAACCAAAAATAGCTACATGTGTGCTATGCTTGCAACCTCAGTTTATTGCTTTTTAATGGAGAGCTACAATCATGTGGATAATTACAGCATGACAAGGATAGCACCCAACAGAAGTCCAGAGCTGGAATTCTCCACAGCTGTTTATTGAAAAATTATTGAGTTTATTTTGATATCTCTTGCTGTGTTTTCTTGTTGTATCACTGTAACTAACACGATCATTATCATTATAGGGTCACATTTATTAAGTATTATTATATATGCTAGACATGGTTCTAAGAAACTTTTATATATGAAAGTTGTCCCTGGGTATACATAGAGAGTTGATTCTAAGAGTATT
>NDGM011029550.1:0-11030 GCA_002564305.1 Octomys mimax
AAAAAAAAAAAACAAATTTGCTGTAAAAAAAAAAACCCAGAACAGAATATGGAACTTCTATAAAACTTAAAGGAGGGAACAACCCGCTCAGGGACCCTCCTATCCCTCTCTCGGACAGGAGCTTGCTTTCCTTCAATAAATATATTCTGCTCATAAAAAAAAACCCTCAAAGGAGTAACAAATACTTTCTATGTTCTAAACTTTATAATGAGATAAACTAAGATAAGAGTTTCATTCCAGCCTGGGCATAGTGGTACATGCCTGTAATCCCCACTCTTGGGAGGCTGAGGCAGAAGGATCCCCCTAAATTAAAGGCTAGCCTGGGCTACAAAGTAAGTTCAAGTCCAGCCTGAACTGCAGAGTAACACACTTCCCCCCCAACAAAAAAAAGAGTCCCATTCCAGTTATTACTCAGAATGTATCACTGTGTCAACCAATTCAATTGATCTAAGAGACTAAGATTACTCTCATTGTTAAGATTAATACAGGGCCGGGGAGATAGCTCAGTGGAATAAGCACTGGCCTGGCAAGCGCAAGGGCCTGAGTTCAATCCCCGGTTCCGCCATAAAAAGAAGAAGATTAATACAGAGCCATAAGGATATTAGTACTCTAAATATGATTGACCAAATAGATTTCTACAGTGTCCCCTGAAATTCAGACTAATTGCCCCATTATTTTTCACCATGTGTTACTTGTGTCTGCATCAGAATAACCTGACGTATGTATTTTAAAATATTGATTCCTGATCCCTAAAAGCATTTTCTTCCATCTCTGTGAGTTAGGGTTAAGAAATCTGAATTTTAGCAAGCTCCCCAAGTGATTGTTATGCACAGTAAAATATAAGAGTCACTGAGGGTAAAACAGAATTGTGGGAGATTTTATCAGCATGTATATGTAAACATTTGCTTTAAATTTATGAAATTTCCTGTTAAAACTATGATAGTAGACATAAGCCAGGTTGGTTACAAAATAAATTTCTTGACTGTGTACTTTGTATTACTTCAAATTGAATAATACTGAAAATCATAAATTAAAAAATATTCTATTGGGAGGTCAATGTTCATCAACTAGTGGTAATTTCTATCCAGTAATATTCATTTGGGAACCACTTACACATAAATGAACACACAAGCAAAATAAGGATTCATGATAAATACTTACAAAATACTCATCACCACAATGAGAGCAATGTTAACACTTTCCATTTCCTTTTTCTTTCCTATAGATCACAAACAAAAGGCTGTATTAGAGGACTGTGATTAAAACTGATAAAAATTTAATACTCATTGGAAAAGAAATTTTTAAATTATTTGTAAAGACAAAGTACTTTCACGAAAATTCCCTGCACCTCTTTTTTTTTGTTTCTGGTATCTTAAGTAATTGGAAACATGTCTACAATGAGAAAACCTACAGCAATCAAGTTCTGATTATAATTTACCCTAAAATTAAATAAGCAATTCAATACAGCATATGTGGTATACAGCTAAATACTATCTCTGCATATAATAACTGAGCTTTGTGTATGTAGTGTTTCACTCCTTGAAAAAATCCTTATCTGTTTACTGTTGCCTAAACTTCAATAGTGAATACGTTCACACAAAAATACAAGTCTAAAAGAATGTGATAATGTTAAGAAGATGTGAAGGTACAACAGCTTTATATCTGTGAAAGAGAGAACAACAGTTAGTAGGGGCAAAATGTCTTCACAATTTGGAGAGTAGGGATAATAAAAGTCAAATTTCATCTTTATAGTTTCCTGAGGCTGGACCTGAAAGTACCTAAAAACAGTGCACTCAAAGATAGACATCAACTGTCTGTGGACGCTGGACAGAAACACAGCAGTCCAGAAGTGGGAGACTGGTGGCTGTGGTGGGTCTGAGGCCCCCTAAGGAGTACGAAAAATTCCAGCCAACTGTTCCTGAAGGGATCTGGTGAGTTGTCAGATCTGAGTTTTTATAAAAAATCTCCAATTTTAAAATGCTATGTGGAGGGCCAGGGAGATGGGTCAGTAGAATAAGTGCTTGCCTGGCAAGTACAAGGTCCTGAGCTCAATCGCTGATACTAAAAAAAAAGAAAGAAAGAAAGAAAAGAAAACTGCTTTTAAAAATAATAAAAAAATAAATAAGAAATGCTATGGGGGGGTTGGGGAGATAGCTCAGCAGTCTAAGCACTGCGTGGCAAACGCAAGGACCCAGATTTGATCCCCAGTATGTGCCTGGGCACACCATGGCGGCCACTGAAACCAGACATGGTGGTGAATGCCTGTAATCCCAGCACTGGGGAAGCTGAGACAGGAGGATCACTACATGAGACCCTGTACCAAATAAATAAGTAAAAGATTAAAAAAAAATTTCAAATGCTATGTGGCACCGGGGAGATTGCTCAGTGGCACAAGCACTACCTAGCAAGCACAAGCTCCTGAGTTTGATTCCCCATAAAATAAAGAAATGAACATATAAATAAATAAATAGCTATGTGAATCAAATAAATTACTACTATTGGTCATATGCTTGCCATTTTGCAACTGTTCCTTTATGCTTATATACAAATTTTCAGTAACTGAATATGATAAAGGTTATCAAAAGGAAGGGGAGAAATTCAGGGCTCCTAAATGACTTGTAAATCAGCTGAGCTAGTTCATCTGTTTACAATGACAGCTACCTGGAATATCCCCTCTGGTCTCTAAGCTCATATCTCCAGAAGAACACGGGGAAGTAAGCTTCGGGACTGTTTCTGCTGTTCGGTTGATGGTCCGCCTTCTCCTTCGCAGACCACTAAGTTTTCCAGCATCTTCAACGGACTGATTTAATACAGATTCTTCCATTAACAACTCTGATTCTAAGAAATGTTTTTTTTTTTTTAAAGAAAAAAAAGAATCTTTAAATATAGCGAAATTTCTATTATAAGGTTTATTTTTAAGCCTTGATAACTTAAAAAAATATATTTCTAAGGTTCTTAGGGCCTAGATTCAAACTTAAATAAAAAGCTTTACAGGTACAATAATGCCATAATGAGATTTCACTGTTTAATGAAGATTGTATGTTAAAAAGAGGGATAACAGTACAAGTATGTTATGTGCTATGTTAAATATTAATGTAATGGTTTCATTATGGAATGAGCAGGGTACCCACTTACACTGGATCATTAAAAGGATTTCCACAACAGGTTATGTTCCTTGTCAACTCAAAGGAAAGAGTAGAACACAACAGTTCTACTTTTCAATGAGGGTTTACAAGAAAAAAAGCACTAGTAAAGGAAATCTGCAAACCGCCAGAAAATGCTTTTTTTTTTTTTTTTTTTGGTCATTTGTGTGTGTGTGTGTGTGTGTCCAATGTGCTTAATGCTGAAACAGCTAAAGAGAGAAAGGCTAGGAAAATAAGCAATAAAGTAAAAAATAAAAATAAAATCTTTTTTTTCCTGAGGGGGGTCTTGAATTCACTATGTAATAAACCAGGCTTGTCTTGAACTAATGGTAATCCTACTGCAGCCTCCCAATTGCTGGAATTATAGGCGTGCACCACCATACCTGGCTTAAACAATAAAATCTTAAGATAGCCTGGGCACTGACTCCAGCTTTTCCTCAACTATATATATATATAATTTTTAATGTATTTAGTACAAGGTCCACAGGGTCTCACTACACAGATCAGACTTGTAGTGATCCTCCTGTTTTCAGCCTCCCAAGTGCTGGGATTACAGGCATATGTCACCACTCCCAGTCTCAGTCACTGTCTCAGCGTGTCCCAGAGGTGAGGCAGGCACGGGATGCCAGGGATCAAATCCTGGTCACACCTCCACTAAATCCACACATATACGTGATACCACTGTTTAGTGGGTCTGTATAGGCCCAGGAAAGCTGCACCCTAAAGGGCAGTCTGTGCCCAAGTATTACTGGGGTCTTAGAGGTCTGAGTGTATGTAAGCTGGTCCTCACTGCAGTCAGCTTTCTTGGGTCCTTCCAGAGGCAGAGAACATAATAGCTCTTAAGTGTGTGGCCACAGATAAGTCACTTAACCATGTTGTCATTTAATTTCCTCGTTTATGAAACGGAAAAAAAGAATTCTACCTACTTGGGAGGACTGTTATGAGTACAAAATGAGTTCATATTTATAAAGCATATAAAATCTTGTGTGCCTGGTATATATATATATAAGCACCATGTAAGTGTTGCTTAGACAAACAAAAATGGAAAGTTTTGAAATCCCACAGGTGGTAAAACAAGTTGGTAAGTCAGAAACAACCATTTCAGGGACTGTCATTCTAATACTACCTACCAGCTCCTACTATGTCATTGGTAAGTGCTACCTTTACAAAAACAGTTATCAAAAAGTATACAAACCAAGCTGTCTGAAATAGTGCTCCAGTGAACTCCAAGAATTCTTCTCAATTAAAGATCTGATCAGGCCCCATGGTTGTTTTTTGTACTTTAAATCTGTGGAAACTCTAATAGGATAAGGAAAAAAGATAATGTATTTAAGGACAGACCTTGTAATTAAATAGAAGGTGATTGTACATAGAAAGCCAAAAGGATGCAAAGTCATTAGAGCTATAAAAGAAAATTTGTCTACTGATGATTTCTTTAAAAACTATTATAAGCTGCTAATAATTTCAACAAGTTGTCCTCCTAAGTACATGCCATTTTGTTACTTTACTTTCTGTAACCCTGAATCTGCTTGAGCAAGCAAAGCTCCAAATATATGCTAAATTTTCTAAATGTCTTATATAAAAAATCTCTAGAGGTCACGTATTAGGTGAAAGTAACTACAATAACTAGGATGGGCCTGTTGCTCCTGATGCACCAACAGGCCTCCCTCCCCACTGCAGCAGCTACTGTTCTCCATGTGCTCCCCCAGAACTCCCAGCCCCCCTCCCTGTGAACAGGGCCATGTGCCTGGTCCAACAAACTACAAGCACATTACTACAGCTTTCTATTAGCAACTGAAATGCTCTTGCTCTGGACTGTGTAGCACAGGATAATTAAAACCTTCATCAGATAGAGTCCTGGGTGAACAGCCACATCCCTCTTGTTCCTGGACATGTAACTTAGGCAAAAATAAATCTTTGTTGTGTTCTCAGAATTTTTTAACATTACCAAAGCATATTGAGCCTAGTCTAACACACCCATTAGCAGGATCTCACCTTAGCCTGCATTTCTGTTTTGAAGATCGAATGATACAGTATCTGTTCAGGGTATAGAAGTAATCATGGTAAGGGACATCATGAGTCAGTACTTCTGAATCTACTAAATAAAATTGTGCCTCCCGACTTTCTTTATACAGTGTCTGCCAAAATAAAGATTTAAAAAAGTTTGCATGTACATTTTTAACATTTTATATGTTTCTTGGCAATGTGGCAATACTAGAATTCTTTCTCAAAGATTACAAGACAACAGAAGTCTATATACAAGCTACAAAAGCCCCCGTGCTGGCTGTGCTGCTATGAACTATGAAAAGACCTGCAGAAAGAGAGGAGCTGCCACTCTGCCATTTCACTAGACAATCGATACTCTCTTCTAGGCTTAAGGAAGAGGAAGGAAACGTGTGATCTCTTATAATAAGAGTTTTATAACTTCCTGTTTAAGGGGCAATTCAAAAATCAATTGAATAATAATGAGGGCCTTCACCAAAATTCATAAAAGTTTATTAAAAGCATCCTCCCCTGTACCCAGAAACACACACACACACACACACACACACACACACACACACACACACATATAAAGGAATAGGGGCAAATGAATAAAACATCACTTAAACAGGACCTGAAATGACTGTCAGCTAAATAGACCTTTCTCATTTTGATACAGGGAATTGAACACAGGACCTCATGCTTGTCAGGCAGATGCTGTGCCACTGAGCTATATCCCCAGTTCCAAACTTTTCTCATTTTAACCACATATTTTCTACCTATCTGTCTCCTAAGGGAGGAGGGAGATTCAATGGCTATCAAAAATTTCAATCTACCAAAACCGAAACTTCTCTTGTATTTTTAGCAATCCTTAAACTTTTTTTAAAAATTAAATCACATCTTAAACACTTATGCACAAAACTGCAAGAGCAAGCCAAGCTTGGATGTTAATATTAGCTGCAAAGCAGATGCACACTGCACTTTAACACAACTCCACGTGAAGTGAGAACACACAGTTACTAAAGAAGAGGATTCAATAGCTAATGTTTAGTTTTGTGAACTCAATCTCTTCCCATAGTAACATTCTAGCTATTTGGCCCCAACTCTTTATATGATTCTGTAAATTCGATTTTAGAAATGTACTTATAAGATATTTTATTATGAAAAAGCATAAACATGCACAAGAATAGAAATTAAGCATAATGAACCCTCACGGACTCATCAACCAACTCCAAACTAACCACTGCCTGGTCTTGTTTCTTCTGCTGTCCTTCCCAAACTCCTTCCCCCTACCACCATCCTCTGCTTGGCTAGAGTTTTAAAAGAAATTCCAGGCATCAGTATAATTTCACCCACAAACAGGTACATTTCTTTTTGAAGTCTTCAGTATATCACTTTAAAAAATAAGTAGTTGTCAAAACAAGCAATACTATATTACACATAACTAGGTAACAAGTCCTCAAATCTCATAAGTAACTTTACTGGATTAGGATTGGGATGATAATGGTTTTATATGCCTCTATTAATCTGTAACAGTTTCTCCTCTCCCTTTTTTCCCCTTGTCACTTCTTTGTTTAAATTATCTTGTAAACCAACTATGACAGGCATGCTCTCTCTGGCCATAGGCATGATTCTTTTGGAATACTATCAGAATAGACTAACCTGCTTTTCAGTAGCAGCAGTACATTTTCCAGTAAGGGGATTATTAAGGACTATTGTATAGGTCATGGTTCTCAGTTGATCACCTCCAGATTCTATAGTCCAAGGAGTAGATACCACATCTAGTAACAGCAAACATAAAAGAAGTTAGCTCTAGAAATGTGAAGGATATGACTTCAAATGGAATCAGAGGTGTAGATTTAAAATTAAATTTTTATTGTTGACCAGTCCTAACCCCTTAAAACTATATGCTTAACATTAAAGAGAGAAGAAATGGGAGACACTCTTCTTAAATATAACATATACACATCTCTGAAACACTTATTTCTAAATTCTTTCCTGTTAACGAATTTTTTCTTTTGTAGAAGATAAAAGCTACTTCATCCATAGGCTCCTCTTTAAAGTTCCTAGGACTTATGGAGAGGGACAAAATAACACGTCAATATGCCATCATGGAGGACAAAACTTTGAAAGGCATTTGTCACTAGCCTTCACTATCCACCTATGGAGAACTCTTCTCAGTGTTATGAGAAATCATGGGTGTTAGTGTCTTGTCTGCCAAAATCTCTCATCAAGATGAGATGACAGCATACAAATGCCTATATTTCATATAACTTTCTATATTAACAAGGCTATAGGCTAATCTCCCTATGTTTTTGGCGGGACTTAGCCAAATGCTCTTTTATTTACTTAGGAATAACAGAATGAGTACCCACTTTGAGTAGAAAAATAGCTTTAGAATAGCACCAAACAGTGAAGATCACTTCATGCAAGCCAAAAATTAGATAAGTACAGATAAAAGCATTATGTACTCCACTCAAAGGCCTAAGCAGATTACCTAATGCCACTACACAAATGGATATAGGCAATTATTCAGCATGTTTGGAAGCTGTTCACCAAATTCTTAAGTATAGGAGCCTTTATCTCCCCCATTAACCACAATCAAAAGGATGAAGCAAGACTGTAGGATACAGGCAATTTTATTTACCTTCTCTTATACAGCTAGGTCTAGGGACTTAATGAGGGATCCTGAAACTACCTTTTCAGTATCTGGAAAAACTGTACAACTAAATCAAAGTAAAAACATCATAAGGCATGAAATTTATCCACCAGCATTTACTGTAAAAGTGATTTATTTAGGTATAAATGAAATAAAAACATACAATTAATTCTAAAATACTATTTTGTTATTATTTTGAGACAAGGTCTTACTACATAGTTCAGGCTGATATTTAAGTCACTATGTAGCCCAGGCTGGCCTCAAATTCCCAGCAATCTGCCTGCCTCAGTTTCCTCCCTGCTAGGGCTACAGACATGTACCACCATCCTTGGCTATCTGAAATCATCTTCAAGATTACTGAGTCATATATCAGCTTATACCATGAAAATGATACAAGTAAGCCACTGTTCAACAGAAATGGAATTGAAAGATACCACTGAACTCTGCTGTTAGAACTTTATACTATGCAATAAAGCAACGATCAATAAGGATCAAACAAAAGTAGTGATTTTGCCATGTTTATTACACTTGCATTTTTTTGTTTTGTTTTTGGTTTTTGGTGCAACTGGGGATTGAACTTAGGCCCTTGCGCTTGCCAGGGAAGTGCTTATTCCACTGAGCCATCTCCCTGGCCCCAGAAGTAATGTGTTTGTTTTTTTGTTTATTTTGGTGGAACTGGGGATTGAACACAGGCCCTTGGGCTTGCCAAGGAAGTGCTTATTCTACTGAGCCATCTCCCCTACACTTGCATTTTTACTAATGTTACCAGCAAGGCCAAATGAGTATCATTTGCCACAAGATTACCAAATTAATATAATATTGGAACAGTCAATCCTAAAATACTTAAGTGAAGTTCATCCTAATATTGAAATTCTTAATACAATCACAAGAATCCATATCGGTCAATTAGAAATCTCTTGCTATTCTACTATAAATAGTAAAAAAAAAAAAAAAAAAAAAAGATTTTTTTGCATCTACAACCCATATTCATGACACCATCTGTAAGTATATAATTACGTAAAAATTTCATATAAAGGAATAACATCTACTTATTGATAAAATTACATAATTTAATGTAAACTATAAATATAAATCTAGATTATGTGCTATATTTAAGTTGATGAGAGGAGAACTTTTTCATTGATATGTCAAATAGCTTACTTTATATGAATCTCTGTTGCTGCTATCTTCTAATTATATAGCAAGGTAAACTACATGCCCCCAAAATTAATAAAGTATCTGGGAACACTTAGGATAAATTTATTTCAAGACTAACTATAAGCTTATTTGTAGTATTTATCACAATAGAATATCTAAGGCATGATAAATGAAATCCTTATGTGTCTAAGCGTTTTCCAAAATAAACCTGTAGAACTTGTTCACTAAAGTGTACCATAGATAGTGTAATGGCAAGTGTACAGCTCCATGTTAGCAAAGGAAACACACACATGCCTCACCACTAACATTAAGATGTGGAACTTCTATCAGTATTGCCAAAGCTCCCTCCCATTCTTTACCTACAGGATTCACAATAATACTGTGCTAACTATGCTAAGTGTAAATACTATGCTAATTCTATATAAAGAAAATATATACCACATACTCTCATGTCTGACTTTTTTTCTCAGCATATGTCTGTGGGATCTATTCCTATTGTTTTAAGTGCCAGCAGTTTGTTCTTGGTTGTGTTGGTACATAGTATTCCTTTATGGAAACTTAAACAATTTGTTTATTCTATTATTGATTGATACTTGGAATGTTGTAGCTTGCAGGCATTTTTAAAAATAATGTAGTAGGTATCAGTCACAGTGTACACGTACCTTTTTTTTTTTTTTTTGCTTTGGTCAAACAGGGTCTCTACATGAGTCAGGCTGTCTTGAATCTACAGTGTATTCCAGGCTATTCTATAGCTCACAGTAATTTTCCTGTCTCAGCCTACCAGGTACTGGAATTATAGTTATGGACCACCACTCTTGGCTATATGGGCCCATAATCTGATGAGAATACCTAGGTCTGCTGAGTCAGAAAACTTATGCTTGTGGTAGACACAGTTACACCACTTGGCAAGGTGCCTGCCTATTCCATACACCACCAGTATCCAGTTTTTCCACAACAGAACCCTTCTGAATTGGGTTAAACTCAGTGATCACATACATTAATGATAAGTGAAGCTTGAGTTTCCAAACAGTCTGAGCTTGATTGTAAGTAGCACTTTGCCTAGTTGAACAATTATACAGTTCACACGTGAATTTAACCAAACATTTAAATATTAGTTTACATATAACCAAAAATAAAATCAAAGCATGTCTCTTTTTTTCCCCTGACAACATAAATCAATTCAGATAGGCCCAATGATCTCAGGCTAATATAATCCCCCCACACACACACATATTTATCATTGGGTAAGAACACAAGGACCAACCTATTATATTTCTAGAATTGGCAAATCTCTTCATAAAGCGTGAACTAGTAAAGAGCAATTCAAACATTTTCTCAGCACTGATATGAAAAACACGGTTGATATAAAGTCTTCCTTGAAGATCCTTCTCAGGAATATTTTCTAGAAAAACAAACAGACCAAAAGAGAAGAAATTAAGGAAAGTAATTTCAAAGTCTTGAGAGGTTTTGTGTTTTGTTATGAATGAGCACAAAATGTTTTTAATTAGAACAATCAGCACACTTCAGGATCCTCTTACAACTCCAAATCAGAGTTACATACATATGCATCAGACACTTACACACAGCATATATTGCTATGTGCAGTCACATACATATGGTCAATAATTCAATTGTTGAAAGCAAAAGCTATAGAAATGTTTAACTGGAATTATTTCAAATTCCTACATCATACCACTCAAAAGAATTTTCTTAAGTTAATAAAGGCAGTACTGTGGCGGGTAGGACAGTATACAGCGTGGCCATTACCAGTCCTATCCCTGAATGCTAGGCCTCCTGTAAATGTTAAGACACCCCTGCCTATAATCTCTCCTACACTCACTAACTCATCAGCCTGAATAACTTTTCAACTTGATATTAAATCCTCTAAAACAAGGATCACTATCATCACCTAGGCCCAACAAATACACATTAAAAGAATGGAAAGATTGCTCAAAAGTATATTTCAAGGCTGCTAATGTCCAATGGAATAGGATTGTTTTTCTGGGAACTTGATAATTACAATGATATCAAAAACTACTGATGGGAGGGCCAGCCACATAGCTCAGTGGATTTTTTTTTTTTTTTTT
>NDGM011029576.1:0-10754 GCA_002564305.1 Octomys mimax
TTTCTCTCCATGTGACTCTCCTTAGGCACACTCTACATCATCAATCACTTTCCTCTTTGATCCTCCTGAATTCTGCCCAGACTCCATTGCCTGCTCAGCATGCCCGGGGTGAGGCCAGTGAGGCAGGGAGAGCTAGGGATTGAACTCTGGCCCCTGTGCTTACCTGAGCAAACACTTAGTCCACTAAGCTTTACCGCCAGCCCTTTTAATCTTTTTATTTAAAACTAAATCCAAAGCACAGCATTAGCTTGGATCTATCTAGTGCAGATACCATAAGCCTAAGCCTAGTACAGTATTAAGATTTTGAGTATTGCTGTTTTCCACTTCCTTCTCGCAGATTGGGTCATTAGAGCTCTTACCAGTCACTGAGCTGCATCACAATAGCAGGGACTTTGGGAATCACTCTCATAGCATCTTCCTGAACATGTGCTATCTGTCAGAAATGAGAGTTTTTTTCACCTTTTTTCTCCATGAACCTGCCTTTTTAATGTCTCATGAAATACGAACATTCTCTTCTATTATATAAGAAAACTTTTAAATTTGGTGGTCTCTGTCTTCACTTTTAATGGAGTGTGTGGTCTCTGTCTTCACTTTTAATGCAGTATGCAAACACTGTTGCTATAACTGCTACAGATAATTCTCTTGGAAGTTGTCTTTCTGTTACAATTTTCTTCTCTAATTCCTGACTTTCAGCTGTAGTTCCCTTGCCTGATTTTAGTGACTAGTGTATTCATTAGTCAATTCCTCAAAATCACCTCTGACAGGTGCTCAGAACTGTCCTCATTCACTCTCTGGGTAAGGCTGGTTTGCATTACAAAGAACCACAGCCTCTTGATGCTAGCTGCCACATCCTTAGTATATTCTTTGAATTTCCGGTTGTCTTCTGACATGCCTTTTTCCAGTTGCTGTTCATGCACTCTTGTTGACATCACCCCAAGTCTAGCCAGGAATCTTGACAAGATCATAGATGCTTTCACCCCTTTCATAATTGTGGAAGTTTCTCCCTTAGTTGCCAAATACCATAGCCAAAGTCTTACTCATGTAGAGATCTGACAAGCTATCATGTATCTTTGATCCATTGTTTGCATCAAGTAATTGATGTTCTGAGAGAGAAACATGACTTTGTTATTGACAAAGAACATGACAAAGAAATATAAAGGAAAAGAAAATGTGGGGGTGCATCATCAACAGTAAGCAAAATCAGGGCCGGAGATATAGTTCAGTAAAATAAGCGCTTGCCTGGCAAGCACAAGGTCCTGAGTTCAATCCCCAGTACTGCCAAAAAAATAAAAAGAAAAAAAGAAAAATCTTGAAATATATGTTATTCTCCAAAGATACCCTGGAGGAGGCAGAAAGCCTACCACCAGTGTCCTCTGGCACTATACTCATGCATTGCATACTTACATAGGTTTTAAGAACCTGTGGTTCTCACTGTGCCAGATCACAAAGGGCTGTAATTAGTGTCTTGCAAAAGCCCATATCCTGACCTTAAAATCATGAAACCTGACATTCCTTTGGCCACCTCTCAGGTGAAAGTTCTTTCATGCTTTCCCTAAAACGGTAGGTTTTTTCTATATTTGTTCTGGCAATTAAATTTTCTCCTTGAACAGGTTAGTAGAATTTTCAACAGTTTTTCAAGTGCTTTCACATGAACACTTGCAAATCAAATGCAACTTCCATTATGCAATGAATAATAAGCTTAGAATATTTATATCTTAGAATGTTAGTAATCACTTCTCTGTCATAGTTGGTCCAGCTATTTTCTGAGCATCTTATCCAATTCCCTTCCTTTGTTCACAATCTTGTGGGGCTGAGGGGAGTATGCTACTCGGTTCTTCAATCAAGGTCTTAAATTTTTCATATTTGATGCAGGCCCCTCTAGAATTTCATCATTTCTGCTCCTTTGGTGAAACCTGGCCATCATTTGCTTCTGACACTTTATACTTATCTCTAAGACTATGGTGGAGCGAGACGAGTCTGAAGCATGAGTACTAACCATCTATTTTCTACCTTCATGCTCCTCAATCATTTCTCATTTCATTACTGGGTCAGTAAGTCACTACAGCCTCCTGCTGGCAATGTTTGTGGTATACTTTGAGCACTTAGGGGCTAGAATGCATAAAACAATAGATTAATTCAGGTGCAAGAAAAAATAGTCTGTGACACGCAACAAATAACAGGTATGTGAGGCTGCTACTAGTGTAATAAGGAATCCTGTTTTTTAGTGACTATGTTTTATAATTAGGACTAAGTCTAAAATAACAACAAAAATGTATACATCAATTAGTAAAATAGTCACTTATTATCATTATCCTGTATTATGAGCCATACTTACTTGTGTCATATTTTTATATAACAGACAACTCACTAGGTGTACATATAGCAACATCACCAACACGGAAGTGATGGGTGGTACTGCAATGTTACAATACGTATCGGGTCTCAAAGGTAAAGTTATCACTTGATGTTAGACCTTCTTTAACTCCACTTTAATTTCATGGGGGAACAAGGTCTACTGCAGTGTAGCATTTTAGTATACATACTTCCAGAGTGAGTGCTACAGTCTATCACTGATCAAAATGTTTTTATGTAAAATGTAACTGTACATATTAGTATCTTACTTTCAAAAGATGTATAATGATGTTAAAAAGTTACACTCAAGTGAAATGAGATACAATTAATCACATTTGTTATGTAAATCACTCAATTCGTATGACTTGAATCTTTCTTAATTGTGGTATCCAGTTTATTTTCTGATTTGTTCAACTCTGAAAGTATAATGATTACTTAAATACACACATACATATATACATATGCTCTAAAACTTAACATCTAGTTAAACTTGATTATGTTAATGTGCCATTTAAAAATCTGAAATCAGCAATAAAATTTCTCATACCATTTATGTTTAAACTAGATAGTAATCTATATCAGGGGGATTTTATGGCACTGTCAAATTTAAATCTGTGTCCTAATGCCAAAATATTAACTATTTTGAACTTTTAAAAAGAATAGTTTTAAAATGTGATAATTGTTTAAATTTTAGAAATAAGTCTAGTAGTTCCAGGAAGATAGCCCAGCAGCCTAAGCGCCTGCCTGGCAAGCGCAAGGTTCTGAGTACCAAAGGTGGGGGTTTAGTTTTATAAGAAATGACCAAATTAACTTCTCTATTGATTTTATACCATTTGGATTCCCACTATCCACATGTTGGTGGGAATTTGATATGGGCAGTGGTCCAAATTGGAGCCATTTTAATTGATCTGTAGTACTTGCCTTCGTTTGATATGTGTACTACAATAAAATAATTACATTTGGTACTTAAACAATAAAAATTTAGATTTTACTCTTCTAGAGACTGTACTGGTACCAGACTTTTCAGTTTCCTGGGGAGCGCTGCTCTCTGGTTCTAAGGTCACGCTTTGGTTCTATTATCTTCTGGAGGGAATACCATGTCCTAAAAGACAGAAAACAGAAATGCAGTGTCATAGTTACTCTGCTCCTTGCTGAGACAAATACCTGACACTCAAAATGAAGGAAGAAAAGGTTTATTTAGCTCACAGTTACTGGAGATTTCTGTCCATAATCTTCTGGGTCCAAGGCAGAGCAGCACATGACAGGGGGCAACCTTTCCTGGTGGCAGCAAAGAGCAAGAGCACCAGGGAGGGGTAGCAGCAGCTCAAGCCCTCCTCCTTACATTGTAATGGAAATTACCTGCCCCAGGGCAAGTGCAGCATCCACACCAACAATAATCAACCACAAACTCCGGAAGCTGCCCCAAGACTGCATGAGGCTTTGGGGGGACACCTAGACATAAACCTTAACATGCAAGCAAGTAGAACTCTGTGGAAGGATGCTTGTAGGAATGCTTCAACTTCTTTCAAAAGGAAAGAGTATAAAGGGCTAAATCATATCTTTAAACAACCCACCCTCAATATCATCACATTGACACCTAAGATTTAGCGTTCTGATTTGACAGGAATATTCAGATCATGGCATGTGTCTATATA
Source organism: Octomys mimax (assembly GCA_002564305.1). Lineage (NCBI taxonomy): Eukaryota > Metazoa > Chordata > Mammalia > Rodentia > Octodontidae > Octomys > Octomys mimax. The sequence goes on from NDGM011029576.1 coordinate 4,008, forward strand.
TAGATTTAAGAGAAACAAACAAAAAAATATTCAGGCCAAGACATAGTTCTTTTGGGTTGAAATCATACAGTAGGTGGGGGTGTTATAAAACTCATATTACTACAAAAAGTTTGTCAGAAATTATTTTCTAAATAGCTTTTCTGCACGTTGCTCTTTTCCCAGATTTTGAGCCTTTTTTTTTACATCCACTAGAATCCGTAAACACACTTCATGTTGCATATTTTTTATTTATGGCTAAAATGTGCAAACCGAAGAAAAAGGGAAGCCAGTGGCAAGCATTGCCATCTGACACTTACTCAGAGTTCATCAGTAGAACATACTATTTCTTTAACTTCTGAGAGTAATACATGCAATTTGCTGAATTTTAAGAACTAGTTATTTGTCATCAAGTATCCTTTCATCAGTTATTGTTTGTGCCCCTTTTAATATATAATACTCATATTTTAAGCAAAAGATGAAGGTAAACATATATATGACTCATTTGCTTCTAAGGATGTAATAGGCAAAGTACTTTGATGGACACTTTACTGTGAAAGAAATGGATTAAAATTAAACATAATGGCAAACTACCATGTCTTTTGGGCTTACAATGGTTAAAAAAATAAAACAGGAAAAGGCCTTTTATAAAAAGCCTGAACACAGTTTTTTTGTAAAAAAAAAAACCTTCCCACTTTCAACTGCTGAAAACATAAATTATATACTTTGCAACCAGCTGTAATGGTAGGCATAGGCAGCTGGTCCAATTTACTGTATAGTACTATTGTACATATTGTTTGGTGCACAAATTACTTATAATTTCTAGAAGTGCATCTCTGCAGTTTGATATTTTTAAGCACCACTTCAACAACTTGAGTAGTTGTAGAATTTTGGAGAAGCTAATACTGAAAAGGCTTTACCATTGCTGAGTATGTTTTTCCATATCATACTTCAATACAGTCTATTCTATATCTTAAAAAGAAGAAAATAGAAATGCATGATGTTTTCACAGATTTCAGGAAATAACAGTACAAGTTTGGTGATTCTTTTAATTACCTTTCCTGAAGTTAAAGCTTTCAATTAGATCAAATAAATACATCTGTGTCTTGAAACTCTCTAGTTACTCCATTAAGAAATGGGCATTCAAACGTTCACAAGCCTTTGAGTTAAGTCAAGAATGTTGGAACAGAACAGGGGAAAAGTGACATCACCTTGTTTTAGTTTTCTGATAGTGTCAAAAACATTCCATACATAGAGTGGTTTAAGTAACACCAATTTGTTTTGTCACAATTGTGAAAGCTAGAACTGCATAATCATGTACTCTGTGTTTTTTTTCTTTTTTATGTGAGGGTCTGCCATTGTTTATGAATCATGAACTGCTTTCTGTATCTTCATATGATCTTCTCCTTAGATGTGTCTCTATCCAAAGATTTCTTCTTACTAGGGCAAAAATCATATGAGGAACTATTCTTATGATTTCTCTTTAATGTGTTTAGGTACTAGGAATTATGACATAATATATGAATTATGGGGAAATATAATTTAGCTTATATTAAACCCTGGATCTCTCCTATTTTAAGTAACTATACCTTGTTTATTCTACTTATTAAATGTGTCTTTCACACGGTTACTTTTCATTTCACATTGCACCATCTTAGTCTTTGACAAAAAGAAGTTTTGCTTCGATTTTGGTTAGGGACTAGCAGTCTCACCCTGTGCCACTCATGTTTCCATATTATAAGCAGAATTATTATTACTATTTTTTTGCAGCATTGGGGATTCAATTCAAGACCTTGTGCTTGCCAGGCAAGCACTTATTCTACTGAGTTATCTTCCTGGCCCATACACTTAGAATTATTCTTTTGCACTCAAATTGAACTATGTTACAAATGTAACTGTAGCAAATAGTTGGAAGAGCTCAGTTTAGCTAATATGTGTCAAAGGAACCCATTTACCATAAGCCAAAGATTAAGCTGACTGTGGTGGTACATGACTGCTCCTCCGTAATCACATAAGAAGATCATTAGCGAAGGCCAGCCTGATCCATAGATTAAATTCAGGACCAAATTCAACCTCACAGCAAGACTCTGTCTCAAGCAAGCAAGCAAACACAAAACAATCCTCCAGAAATGCAAGACAAGCCTTTAGTCACCTGCCACCACAGTAGTACCTGCCCCATTTTCAGCTATGAAACATCAGCACAGATACAAAGATATTACTGTGGGTGGACTCCCAACAAATTGTTGCAGAATTTTATAGACTCTGGGACCCAATGGGGAGGAAGGTACAGAAGGTAGTAGGCAGAACACATGAGAAAGAGTTAGATGTGGAAGGGTGTTAGGCACTAAGTCAGAGTGAGGAAACATGTCCACTCTCCAGGCATAAGTGCCCTGAAGAAGACTTGTGTCCAAGGACTGAAATAAAGGTTAAAGGAGTGAAGGCACCTGGCCTAATAATCCAAATACAGTGAAAAGCATAACTGGCCAGGGGTCCCGAGTGTTTATAATTCTCCTGAGACCGTTCAGTTGACTGGGTATGTGTTAAGTTTGAGACATTTGTTTAGGGTAGGTGGTCAGTTTTTCCTAATTGATCTTCAAAGTAAATCCTCTGCAAATGTCTATAGCTAGGCCTCAAAAATTATGAATAAGATTTTAGCCAAAAGCCAGTCTCAAGTAGTAGAGTGAAGAAATCTATATTTTAAAATTTTATATTAAACTACACACATTTAATTCCTTACTCTGATGTTATAAATTGTATCATCTTGAGAAAGGATTTAAAATTTCAGTACCTTGTATCTCCTATATAATTTGGTGAAATGATAACATATATATTTCATAGAGGCATTTGCAACTTAATTGAAGTGAAATTCTTAGGTCATTGTAATTTAAATATTAATAGATAGACATTTGTTAGTAATTTTTGTTATACTCCTGATCATTAATTTTGTAATTTTCAAGGGGAACCCAGCTAAAAATGAATGTTAATATCAATTTAATCATTTTATAGTGTCAGCTTAGAAGTTAAGATCTACTTTTGTAGGTAATTCAGAATAACAACAAAAATAAGAAATCGTCATGAATCAGTACATAACATTCTTACCAAATCCTTAGGAATGTGAAATAATGTAAAAAAGTGGTTCTATATGTAAAAAATGTAGTCCCTACAAGAATATTAAACACCAAATAGCAATCATGCTCAGTAGACATAGATTTTTTTTTCCATACTGAGGATTGAACTCAGGACCCTGCACTTGCCAGGCAAGGGCATATTCTACTGAGCTATCTGCCTGGCCTATAGACATAGATTCTTATTACAAATAAGTCTTATCTTTTCTCCAAAAATATGCAAAGTCGCCTGTTACCATTCTGCCTTGAATACAAATGAATATACCAAATATTGTTACAAACTCACCAGAATAATTATACCACTATATGTCTCAAAGTTAAATTGCTCCAGATAATCAATAAAAAATTAATATAATACAACTTATTCATAAGTGCCAGACCAGTTCAATGTTTGACAGTATATCTGGAATTACTACTACACTGCCTGAGCCTTGACAGTGCATGTCTAATTTCAAAATCTTATGTATCTCATTGCTTTGTAACCTTGAGTGAACTTGGAAAAATTAAAAGTTACTTAGGAAAATTTGCATAGAATAGCCTTATTAATTTTTGTCAAACTACACAGCAATTAAAACATCTATATTATAATCATGAACACTTGAATTTCCTTACAATTGCACAGATGTAAACAAAAGAATAGCATAAGGAGCTCAAAGTTGGAACAGTAGGCGCAAAACCTGAGATTGTTTGTAGATGTTTATTGCCAGATCTCTAGGAAGCTAGAATAACCATAAGGTGTGTAAACCTAGCAACCCTGAACATTAAGCGTTTTTCTAAGTTATAATAGCAGAATATTAATATGGCAATATTATGATTAACAATTTCTAATTATTTGTTCATTTGGCCATTATAAGGCAGATGTTTTCTATGTCTTAATAGTGTGTATTAGGATGCTTAAGTCCTAAATTGAGCTAAGAAAGATTAAATTTCTAAAGTTAAATTTCAAAGTGGAACTTGCATTTTACTATTGGCAATTTCCGTAATTAGGTGTTCTAATCACTTTCACTATGAATATTGAAATATCTTCTCTCCTACCACGCATGCTTTCTCTCTTATCCATTATTATCATAAGTTAATCATTATCTTTATTTCATTCTTTGTGAAAGTCAGTGTGCAAAACCTCTTCTTTCCCACTTGTTTTGCCTGTGAACTTGGCAGTTTTGCTTAACCGCAGGGCTAAGAGGTCAAACATATTGAACACTAACTCTGTGTGAATTGAATCTATATCTCACATGCCAAAATCATTTGGCTGGCCATAGTTTAAGAGGCCCAGGGAAGGATTTCTAAGTAACAGATACAAGAGAGGATGAATCTTTGAACTGAGAGGTTCTGTTAGAGTGGAAATATGAATTGCTAAAACACCACAGATGTTCACCGCATGCACAGGTGAAAAAATTCTGCCCCTTCAAATGTATTTGTCAAAGTCTTTTCTGTCTTGCTGTAATTTCATTTTAAATGGGCCTTCCTTTTCAGCTGTTCTCAGCTTAAAACCTCCTAATAAGTAAAGACAGATTGTATGATTGCATTAACAATGGACAGCCAGAATCTCTAGACTTTTCTCGGTCTCTTTTTCAACATATGTAATTTTCTAATTGCTGTTCTCTACAGTAAGAACTGCAATTAGAAAAATGTTATCTGAGGACACAACTCAAGTGAATAGTATTTGGCATTTCAATTTGTTTTCTAGCACTGAATCACGGAAATGGAAATTAGACTTTAATTTTTGTTTTGTCATAGTCACCTGGAATTGGGCTTATGGTTTATCAGTGTTTATGAATTCCTACCTCAAATCCTAATTTAATGATAGTCATACTCATTAATACTCATGCAAAAGTTCATTAAACATGCAAGGAGGTAGAAGAGTGAATTATATTTTTGTTGTATTTGTTTACTTATTTGCTAGTAGCAGTGTTGATTTACTGAAATACAGTTTGTAGATTAAAGATTGACACTGATTCTTTGCTATTTCTTTCAATCAGTGATAACCAATTCCTTTCCTCTTGCATTAGTACTGGACTCAATAACTTGTTCAGCTAATAGAATCTTACAGCGTTGCTTTTGGACTTCTAAGGCTCAGGTGCAGTCCTGGTTGCTTTACTCAGGGCCTCTTGGAACACTTACTGATTGAAATAGGAAGTCAGTGTGTGAAGAAGCACATGTAGGCCTGCAAAGAGTCATGCATGCAGAAGAATTCAAGCACTTAGCTAGTATCACCAGGACTGAGCTGCCCGTTGATGGCCACTTCCTGTGGGCTACCAACTTGTGCACATGAGTAAACCATCCTGGAAGTGCATCTTCTGCTCTAACTTGGTTCTTTGGCGGATGCTGCAGTAAGAGGAGCAAAGCCATTCCTGCCAAACCCTGTGCAAATATGACATTTGTGTGCAAAATGAGTGAGCGCTGTCATGTATGCTACTGGATTTGGAGATAATCGATAGTATAACATAGAGGACCAAAACCAGAGCCATAACTTACTAGAATATATAAGACAAGGGGAAAAGAGGTTTCAGTTTTGCACTTGTTGTAATATTTTGATATAGTATTTTTCAGTTTTCCTTAAATATGTTATTATTGCAAACATTTATTGCCTGTGAATTGTGGCTCATGGCTGCCTATAAAACTTTAATTTCCCTAAACTAGCTTGTACTAATTGTTTTAGCTTTAAGAGAACACTTGGGACTAGTTTTCTAGAAGCACCATAATAATTTCCTGTCTGAAGTTTCCTAAATATAATGTCATATATGTAGATACTGAACAATATCGGATATGTAAGATCATTTATTCTTCTAATCAATACAGCACCGGTCTACATGTTAGAAAAGTAAACATAAAATGAACCAGATTGCAAACATACTTTTGCTAGAGTGCAGGAACATAATTGCTCTGAATTCTTTCTCCTCACTTTAGTACCTGATAACCCCATCCATTGAGCTGTCCAGAACACAAAGGCAGTAGTTGTATCTGTTGGTCCTGTGTCCCTCATCCTTGCCATTCAATTCAGAATGATTACTTTGCAAAGTACTTCTCATATCAGTTTTTAAAAAATTATTATTTCAAATGCAGACATCAATTGGTCACTACCCTTCATTATCTCTAGAGCCACAATAAAGGAATTACCTTGCTCTTCCTGGTGTTTATTACTCAGAGTGACCTTTCCAAGTGGAAAACCACACTGAGATCATTCTGCTGCAACCTTTAGCGCAATTCCTCCAGGCTTGGGAGCAATTACCGACAGTTTTTCTAGGTAGCCTGAATATCCACCTCAACGTCCTTTTACGACCCTGATACCACAAGTACTCTCCTGTTTTGTATTTTGCAGAAGTTCTTCTTTAGGGCTTGAACAGCTTTACCTGAACATGTAAGTCCCAGAATCCTCAGAAATGCTTAGTAGATCTCAGGACTCTAAGCATTTCCCTTCTCCAGTCATCTGCTTTCTTAATTTCTTCATAAAACTAAGAACAATCTGATGCTGATATCTTTATGTGTTACTCTTTGAATAGTTCCCTACCACTCCAGGTACACAAAACAGAAAGCACTAGGTGCTAAAGAAACAGTTGTTAGTAAGCTTAAGAATCAAAAGGTGGGGGGGCTGGCGAGATGGCTCAGTGGTCTAAAGCACCTACTTCAAACAAGCTGAACTAAAGCA
>NDGM011029588.1:0-16150 GCA_002564305.1 Octomys mimax
GGATTGAACTCAGGCCCTTGTGCTTGCCAGGCAAGTGCTTATTCTACTGAGCCATCTCCCTAGTCCCCTAGGCAAGTATTTATTCTAATGAGCCATTTCCCCAGGCCCCATACTACTGTTTTGATGGTTAAGAAAGGCTTTTGTTTATATATACATGGTATACAAGCTAGCAGAGCATCTGAGGAGAAAAATTTAAAGGTAATTATGACATTTTAGGACACAGAAGGCTGTGAGGTAATAAATAAGCACCCAGTGGCTTGAGGCCCATACCTGCTTTATAGTCACTTCAAAGAAGAAAATTTTCATTAAAAACAAGGCAGGTAAAATGTCAAGGTGCCCATTCTCTTTTTTGAAACTCTTCTTTTTACATTACAAATTAAGTGGATTGAGGGAAGCATAAACTGCGGCTAAATAAAGGCTTTTCTTGGCATTCCTTGGAGAAATCAAATCCAAGATCAGTGGTGAAAGGTGATTGTACTATATCCACTACACAGACTATTTCTTCTAATTATCAGCATGAATGTAATTACTTCCAAGCAGCGCAGGCTCCTATGATCATGTCCCTTAGAGCATTTCATCTGTAATGATTTTCCTTGATAGAAAGCCAGTTGGAAGCATTTGTTGCATAACATTGCTCAACCAGAAAGAAAAATACGTACTTCTCAGAAGAAAGATCTGTATGCTTTCTTTTCAATGGTACTTATATTCTGCCAGAATTTGATTAGGAGCTATCTTGGCACAAAGATTGCTAATGACCGAGTCAAATAACTTCTATAGATTAAACAATTTCTTGGAAAAAATACAACATCGGATGACACTCCTTTTCCAAGAATATTGCAGCTCCACATGGTAAGCACTCAAGGTGAATTGGTAAGTCCTCTAACTTGCAAGGGCAGAGAAAGGTTGTTGAGGGAGATGCTAGATTCCTAGGGGGCCCAGTTTTAGGGAAAAGTATTCCTGGGGCTGAGGCTGATGCTACAGTAGAGATTTATGTAATACTTTAAAAAATTTAAAATTGTAAGGGATGTGAGAGGTTATCTGGCCTCTCTCCTTCAAGTAATGAACAACCTAGGCATTTGCCCTTTGTATCATATAGTATGTTGAGTCACAGCCAGTTGTCAGATGTTAAATTTCTGTCTGGTGTTCTTACCATTGTCATTTCTTTATTTAGGATTAAAAAAAAAAAAAAAAACGTAACAAGAGTTTGTTTATCCAGTACTGTTGAGAAACCTGTTTTAAATGTTAACTTTCTAAATAACTAAGGTTTATGCCTTTACACATAACTTAAATGTTTTTAATGGAAATAGTCATCATGAAGGGTACACCAAACATAACTTTTTAGCTTTTCCTTGAGGTAGTAGTGTCACCACTATGAGTGTAATTGTTTTACTGTGATTGCATGGAATCCACGGTTACCCTCAGGAGTAGCTGAGGTGCAAGGACTGTCGCAGACAGCACTCAGTCCATTGCTTCTGAGGTCTTGCTTTCCACATTTCTTATCACCCTTTCCCCATCTCACAGCTCCCTCTCCCGACACTTGCCAGCACCCTCTCTTAGAGATGGGTGCAGAAACAAATTGTGCAATTGCTGAGCAGTTAGAGTTTAACTTTGCTTTTCCTTGACATTTAGTCCAATAAAATGCAACACTATTCATAGTCAATAATATTGTGTGTTCTTTGAACATGTTATCTGATGATTAAAAAAAACTATGTGCCATTTTTACCACAGACCATCTTAGAAGACAGACTTAATCGTTGAAAGCAAGGAGCACACGTGGGGAGAGGTCCTTATTTCCCTCGCTATCCGTGATTCCTGCTCAGTGGCCCTCCTGTCTCCAGATTGTCTCTTGTTCTTGGGAGAAATTTTGGGATTACCCAGGGGTTCTCAAACTTCAACATGCATTGAATTCACCTGGAGTGTTGTAAAACCATGGATTTCTGGGTCCCAACTTCAGAGTTTCAGATTCAGTAGGTCTGGGGTGGGCCCTGAGAATTTGCATTTTTTAACAAGTTACAAGAAATGCTGCTGCTGCTGGGCTGGGGGCCATACTAGTTGTGGAAATCTTCATTCTCCATTACTTTACAGAAAGAAAGACCTTCAAGAGGGACTAAGGCTGTCTGGGCCTTCAGGTGTCTGTTGCAGAGGACACCATCCAGAACCATCTGTGTGTTCATGAGTTCTACGTGATCCCACTCTTTGGTTTGGAAGTCTTAAAAATTAACTTTTTTTTTTTTTTTTTGCGGAACTGGGGATTGAACTCAGCCCTTGTGCTTGCCAGGGAAGCGCTTATTTCACTGAGCCATCTCCCTGGCCCCTAAAAATTAACATTTTTGCTTGTGTGCTTGGAGGCAACGAGGCTTTATTTTACTTTCTTATTCTAGAATACTTACTATGACTTACTCATTTATTTACTTGTTTCTCTCCATCATTAGACTAAGTGCTTTCTGAGGTGAGGAACCATGTCTTCATCAATGCTCTGCTGTCACAATCTTAATATCTGCCTAGTATAGTACCTGGTACACAGTGATCCCTCAAAAAACATTTGAACATTACACAAATAATAGCTGACATCTGAGCATGAGGATCCATCGGATGGCACTGTGTCTCTGGATAAGCTGGCCTCTATGAGAGATTTTATTCATTGTATTTCTGGCAACTTTGGTGAATCATTTTCCTCAGGATACTTTCACAAAATTAAAAGTATTTGATACTTTAAAATCATTGGTAACCTTAAAATTAACTTCAACTAAATTCTGCCTTATGGTATATATTTGAATTTGTCAGGTTGGCGGTATATTTCAAGAAGTCATATTCATGATGTGTTTCACTCTTGCTTCTTTTACAATCAATATTGGAATTATAGTCTCCTTGTCCCGGCAAACAGCTTTGAAAGAGACATTTGTACTTTGAGGGAGACCTCCTTCTTTCCTAAGGGCACTGCACTAATTGTTGTTCCGTGGGATCCCTTTTAGAAAATCTGGGAGAGGAGGACAGCTCTCAGTTATAAATCTTCCTCTGTCAGGACTCTCCAGTCTTGTTGGGTGGAGTTTTTTCTGTTGTATCAACTAACAAAAGACCCACATTCTAAAACATATACTATGGGATGCTTAATGAGATACCTGGCTGGCGGGCTTGTAAATCACTCTACAAGCTTGCTAGATGTAGTACTGAGCACAGTGTATGTTTCTGAAAGAGCGGCTGCCTCTTCCTCTGCCCTGGTACTGATTTATCATCCTTCCTGGATTCAACGGCCTGCCTGATGGCACTGGAACGTGGGCTCACTGCCTGTTGGCAGCTCTGGCTGTCTGGGTGCCTTTCCATTTTATCCCTTTCATTGTCGAGCTATTTTGCGTTATTGATAAATTACAGGTATGGCACTCAGAGGGAGGATGGGGGCAACGCGGGGTAAATGGCAGTGCCCCTGGATATGAGGCAGACTTGGACTCATCTGCCTAGACAATTCTGTGTCGTTGAAGGTGTCTGTTTATGGGATTAGTTATTAATCACAAAATAGGGAAGGCGTTCCTCGACTGCTAATTATGACACTGGATGAACACATAAAAATCATCATCATAAACAATATCGTTCCTGTAGGACCCTTCACATAAAATCAGTCCTGTCAGAAAAATTCTTATTTACATAACATGGAATTAAAAAAAATCCTAAAAATATGAGAAACAACTAAATAAGTAAAATTTGTGTATAGAAGCTAATAAAAATTAGAACCTTAAAAAAATCACTGCAAGCGATGTTTTCCGTAATTATATGAAGCTCTAGAGTTTTAACCACGTAATAGTAATTTTTTAGTGTTTTTGCCGTTATTGTCCTTTTGATTTACTTAACTATGTCTAACTTGAACAAACAATGTTAAGTGGGGAAACAGATGCTATTAAATAGCCTGTAATTATGTTTTTAGTCAACTGCTACCATCACAGACTCCTCCTGCTACTCGGACACGAAAAAAAGTGACCTGAGTGATTTCACCAACTGCTTTGCCAGGCCCTGATGCAGAATAGATGGCCTTATTAAGCAATCAAAAAATCAGCCATTACGGAGGGATGGTAATCAACGGTGTTTATACCGCTCCCATACTAGCCCCACAATACACAATCAGGACCATGAATTCTGCTAATTGGGTACCTTCTGCGTCCAGAGGTGCCTGCAAAGGGAAACAAAAGGAACTCGAAAATTAGTGTTTGTAGCAATTAGTTTCTGTCTAAAGGCTTAACCCAGTTCAGAGAAACCATAATTCAAACAGGGATTATTACAGCAACTCTGGTATTTAGAGGTCTTCTGCTATTATTTGAGGTAGGATTTTGCTTGGCAAAAGTAATGTGGATCCATCCTCCCTTTTTTTATTTACTTCAAATGATTTTTGTTTTGAACTTTTCAAAAATCTAAGTCATTGAGTAATTTGCTACTTTAAATTTCCTGGCATTCAGTATTTGTGTGTGTGCGCACGTGTGTGTGTGTGTGTGTGTGTTTTATGCCTTACAAGCTTGCTCAAGACCAGTTGAAAGGACTGTTAAATACATGTATTGTTGAGGAGCTCTGCTTAGAAGAATAATACAGTTGAGTTTGTTGTGCCATTATTTCTTTCAGAATGATCTGTAGTTTAGTGGGAACTACGGGGTATAATTCTTGCGTTTTACGGCAAGTGTTTTATATGTAAGTGTATGTACAAATTTGTTTTTCAAGTTGTAGCATTAAAATGGTCCAGGAAGAGAATTTAGGGTCTCTGTTCATATTTGATCTGAGTAAACTAGCAGGACATTTTTCAAACAGGCCCCACTGAAAGCCCAATGGATTTTATAAAATTGATTAGTGAAAGCCTTTTGCCCTTTTCTTCTCTTCCAGTCTTTGCATTTCTGACGTAACAATCACACAGACAAATCTCTCAGCTTTGCTTCTGTCCCTGTAGACTCCATGCTGTAGATGTTCAAAGGGGAATTTAACAGTGGCACAATTCGAGGGACCTCATCCCCTCCCTTGGAAGGCATCAGTGACAGGTTCTCGCCTTCCTGAAGCTCTGCAAATGGTTACAGAGAATAACAATAAAAAAGCAAAGACTGGAGAGAGGAAAGACCTCCTGATTTAGAAGAAGACCAAAGAAAAAATATTTCATTTTCTCTGATTTAAAGGCTACGTGAACAAATCACAATTTGTCTATTAAAATTTATTAATCATTTGTCCTAATTACTTAAATGATGGTTAACCCAGGTGTCGATAATATAGTAAAAATTTTTTACTATTAACACCAAATTTTACATTATTAAGACAGAGATTATAGAAAGAATATTGGCACTTTGGAGACAATCAGAGTGATAAGTAGGATAGTTTTAGAGACACTGTAACAGCATTTTACTCCTGACTGATTGCATTGCATATTGATATTAGTGAGCATCAGTGTGTAGTGCAATCAGTCAGCAGCAAATGAGTGAAATGTGAACTAATGAGAGCTAATTGTGTCATAGAATAGCAAGGACACAGAATTCTATCAATTAAATTAGTTTGAGATGAAACAAATATGAATATAATAATGTTTATAATAATGAGGCAATTAGAGCTAATGAAATAAATGTTAATAAAGACCAGGATCCCTAGCTCATTTCTGTTCATCTCCCGATTCCTCCAAACTTTGAGTTGTGTTGTATTCAGTGGAATACTTTCAGCCACTGCGGCTTGCATCTGTATGTCTAGGGAAATAAGAATGAAAAACACAAACCTCCGTGGTTTCCCTATTCCTTGCCTTCATACTTTCGGAAGGTTGCTTGAGTTCTGTTGCTGGCAAGGTGTGCTTTTCTTTTAGTGGATAAATTTTGTCTCTTAACACAGCCTTTTACTTTCATATACTGCTTGCCTTTATCTGGAATAGAAAATCGGCATTGCTGTTGGAGTGAATGTTGGTCTTCGTCTTCTTGAGACATGGGAGGACTGACTACACAGGGCTAGTGTCCCTCCATGGCTCGATTACTGGATTCCACTTATTAGGTACTTCCTGGGTTCCCTGAAGTAAAGAATCCCAGTTGGCACAGGAAGGCCTGTTTCTTATTAGCTATTTGATTAGAGACATACTGTCCAGAAGTTGGTTTTGGAGATTCAGCTTCAGCCTGGCAAATAATTAACATCAGTAAAACCATCAGGAACCATGTTCTATGTTGCAGTTTAGATATGAACTTAATACTGGGATACTGAGCATTTTATAGCACAGTCCATATGGGCATTAGGGAAGATGGTATAGCAGTGCATTTATGATCAGTGCATTTATGACCACTCCCTTCGCTAGGAAGATTGCCTCCATAGTGTGTTACCTTTATGTCATTTATAGATTAAAGAAAAAGTACTTTCTCTGGTGCATGTCTATTCTATTAAGAATGCTGCATGAGTACTTAATGAGAAACTTGAAATATTTTAGTAATTTTTTTGACCATTTACATGTTACTCTGGTTTTTGTATTTATTTGCCACCTGGGCTACATTTATTAATGTTAGTGATATTGACCACAAGAGTAGGTAGAACTGTGCTGTGAAAGTCTCAATCAACTTTCTCATTTAGCAATCATGTTCTTATCATGTATATTATGGGCAGTTTTGCTTTTGCTTTTGTATTACATTAAAAAGACATCAGAACGAGCTGTGAGCTAATGTTTCCCTTGTAAAAGGTTATGGATTATGCTCAGCTGGTTTTTCAGGCTGACACAAGGTTCATGATTAGAAGAATGAAAACAAACATGAATTGAAAATGTCACTAACCTTTATTGGGCCCTGAGAATCCTGGAGCCTGCGTGACAGGAGGCTTTCCTGTTTTCAACAGTATGAAGAAGATTGAAACAAAACAGCACGGTCTTGGCTATTTACATCATTTAATGAATGCTTTTCACGTTTGAGTTCCTTTGTCTGTCTCTCAGTTTTCAAGGGTTTAGCTGTGAAAAGTGTGGATGGTATCACATACTCTTTTAAACCATGGAGCAGACATCTGTCTAGGATGCTTTTTCCTCCAAATTATGCTCAGCTTAAAGAGCGTGTATACAGCTGTGCAGGTACGAGGTACCAATTATCCATTCCCAATGGCCACTGGCTCTAAGTTGGTTTTCCAGACAACCAATAAATAAAGCTATAGGTTTAGATGGGTGTGTGGTGAAGGGATACTTAAGAAGAGACCTGTGACTGATGTGTGACAAGATTCTTGACTTTGTTTGTATCTGATTGTACTGTCCTCACCTTACATGAATGATAAACAGGTGGATTCACACCTCAAGTTTCAGAATCTCATTAGACAACAGGAAGTAAAATAACTTAGTCTGCTTACTATGCTGTCCAGAAATTAAACTGTGATACAGGAGATAAACATATTCAAACAGCAATAATTTATTCAAGCTTTAAGGTTTGTTTTTTTTTTTAGTTCCTTGTCTTTACTTCATTGCAGGGATTTGGACTTGACTCTTCTTCTTTTTTAATTTTATGTATTTGGTACAGGGTCTTACTACACAGCTCGGACTTGTAGTCATTCTCTTGCTTTAGCCTCCCCAGTGCTGGGATTACAGGCATGCACCACCACACCCGGTTTTGGTGGCTTGCTTGGTCGCCCAGGGTGGGACCAGCACAGCATGAGGTACCAGGGAAAGAACCTGGGTCCTTGTGCTTGACAGGCAGGTGCTTAGACCCTTGAACTATCTCTATGGCCTAAACTTGGATGTTTTTTTTTTTACCTAAATATGCAGAACCTTGCAGCATTTGAAACATAAGTGTTTTTCTCTCTGCTAACTACTGATGTGGCACCTTGTGACAAGTTGTGCTATTGTACTTTCCACCGATTTCATATATAATTTGAGAAAATTCCATGTAAAGATTACTAAAGAAATCTCAAAACAAAGCATGTTCCTTCATCTGAACTGTAAATATATAGTGGGTAAAGAATTTTAGACTTTTACAAATGCATTTACTTCTTCCTGGATTAAAGTGAATTCTATAAACCCATACTTACTCTGAAATTATTTTAAATACTGATATTTCATGGTGTGACTGTGGCCTATAATACAGATGTAATAACATTCTTTGTCAGACTGTAACTTTTTGGCAAACACAAACCTATTCTCACTACTCTATATCTAACTATGTATTATTTTAAGATAGATTTTTTTTATTTTAAAAGATTAAATTCATCTTTTTTTCCAGAAAGTATTTTCATCTTAAAATATGGAACATTTCTATTTTTATTGTAAAATAGCCTTAGATTAAACATTATCCAAACATTAAACATTAAGACCAAAATTAATTTTAGGCATATTTAAGAAACTTACTGGATGGAAAAAGAATTACTGTTTGTTAGTTTTTTCTCCCAAGTGAATATTTTGCTATTATTTCAATATAAAATACTTAGGCACACCAATAACATCCTTTTAGTTCAGAGTAGTAAAATGTACCTTTAAAATCTAAAAGTGTTTCCTATTTGGAAAAAAACAACAACGCAGTTTTGAGGGAAAACAAATAACTCAGGCTTAAATTGGAAAGACTGGGTCAAGACCCTGGCTCTGGTTTTGACCTTGCTGTCTTTGATGATCTATGGGTCCTTAGAATGTTCCTTAAACTCTATGCAAATTTCTCTTTTGTGGCATTACTTGGCATTGTTTGCTTCCATCCTGTATCCATCATAAAAGATCGGATTAAGCTGTAGTAACAAGCACTGAGTCTCAGTACTAAGTTTCATTTTTAAAATGAAAGTTTGTCATTAATGCATTGTGTTCATTAAGGATGGAAGCTCTGCTACATTGTCTTCTCTGTCTCTGTCTCTGCCTCTCTGTCTCTGTCTCTCTCTCTGTTTGTCTCTCTGTCTGTCTCTGTCTCTCTGTCTGTCTCTCTCTCCTTTTTGAGACAGAGACTTACTATACAATCCAGGTTGGGCTTGAACTCCCTTTGTAGTCCAGTTTGGCCTCAAATTTATAGTACCCCTCCTGCCTCAGCCTCCCAAGTGCTGGAATTACAGGCACACACTGTTGTTATTTTCCTAATGCTCAAACACGTGCTGATGGAGTAATTCTACCTGGAACACTGTGATTGCCATTTCCAAGGAGAGGGAGATAAAAACACGCGGACACACTCACGGCCTTTTAAGTAATGCTATGTCTTAACACACTCACTGCTCTCGCTAATATTGACAGCTAATGCAAGCCAATCTAGCCTTATGCATCAGAGAACTGGAATTCTCCACTTAATTGGAAGATAAAATATGTTTCTTGTTAATAACTTTAATACTATTACATGCTTTTCTTATGTTATGCCTCATATTTATTTATCTTATTTATCTATAAGTTCAGTAATAAAGTACTGAACTTGTAAATTAGTAAGTTAAAAATCCAATCACCCTAACAAATCCAAGGGTTTTTGTTGTTCAAGTACTTAAACATCTTACCGATGTGCATATATAATCCTTATGTACCTGGACTGATGTTTTTTTCTGTTTTACTGGTTGGGCATATTAACCAATACTTTTACATCTTAGTAAGCCTGATTACAAAAATTTATTTTGAACTCATTGTAAATAAATTTTCAAATGCCTATATATCTTAGCTATGATTTTAAGTCATGAAATTCATATAAAAGAAAAGTCAAGGATAAGTAGAGAAGATGATAGTTTACATGTGCAGTATCATAAACTACTTTGCAGAAAATCCCATGGCAGTTAAAAATACTTTGTGTAATGTTCATTCAGATAGATTTAAGTGGAATCCAATTTTAAAAAATCAGTTAAAATTGTTTCAGTTGAATATAAAAGCCTCACATTCAGATTCTTTTTATTTGGAGTGGTGGTGGAGATTACAGGTCTTCATTTATGTAGAAGTGTACAAAGGCAGGATTTTGCAAGGAAGAGTGTATGAACAAAAACACATACATAAGAAGAATCTTGTCATATATACATCCAATTTAAAGCTTTACTTTCTAAAATGTGATCATGCTGTGGTGGAATGGCTGATTTGTTACTAAGTATTTGTACTAAGTATTAGTACATATTTATAGCACTATTACTCTAAAAATCTTGATTTTTGTTATGAAAAGAACATTCATTTGTGATAAGTAACATAAA
Organism: Octomys mimax; assembly: GCA_002564305.1. NCBI lineage: Eukaryota > Metazoa > Chordata > Mammalia > Rodentia > Octodontidae > Octomys > Octomys mimax. Next base: position 10,081 of record NDGM011029588.1, read on the forward strand.
GCTCATTGGGGGCTTGTAGCAGCATCCTGTTTTAATTTAATTTTCCCTGGAGAGCTTGTTGGGAAGGGCGTTACACATTGGTACGTCTAGGTGGTCCAGGTGATATTGTAATCCCCTTATTTATTTTCTGGATGGAAGAAGTTTAGTAACCGTGGAATTACGTATCTCTTTCACACTTTAAGCTAAACGTTTATTTCCTTATAATTGTGTTTGTTGGGCCAGCCAGATAACTCAGTGGATTAAAGCTCCCGCTTAGGTAGATGCAGGGACCAGGTTTGATCTCTGGGTGCCCTGAGGGCCCCACCACCAGGGCGTGCTGAGATGGCGATTGAGACTTGGTGTGGTGGGGCGTGCTTGTAATCCTAATGCTTGAGAGGCTGAAGGAGAATCGCTATGAGTCTGATCTATGTAGTGAGAACCTATAGACCCTGTACTAAATACATTAAAAAAAAAATTCTGTTTGTCCTCCTGCTAGGATGCAAACTTTTTGAGCATTTTGACTATATTGTCATTTTTTTTTCAGGGCTACTTCCTAAGTGACTAGAATAGTATCTGAGAACTGAATGTATTTAAATTCAGCAGATATTTGTCACATGAGAAGATATCTATTGGTTAAAGTTAAATGTTTTCCAATTTCATGTAGAAACCAAGAGACTTTGTTTTAAAGTAATGCTTTTGACAAATCAATGCTTTTTTTGCATTCCCTGGACAAATAGTCACCTTTAGAAGTTTGCAAATGGAAAAAGAAAACTTTTTGTCAGTTTTCGTGTATAAATATGTTCAGCAACAAAAAGATTAAAATTTTTTGTTTATATCTATTTTTATGATACACTCTTCCCACACATATAACAAGTGTTGGCAAGAACATAGAGAAATAGAAAGTCTGCCTTGCTAGTGGATGTGTAAAATAGTGTAGTTACTATGGAACATGCTGTGGTATCTCCTAAAAAATTAAACATATAATTATTATATAAGTCAGCATTTTTTTTCTGGATATACGCCAAAAAATATTAAAAGCAGACACTCAAATACTTATTTGTACAGGTATCTTTATAGCAGGATTTTTTCATGATAGTCAAAAGGTAAAAACAGCTCAGGTGATCACTCCTAGATAGGTGGGAAACAGAATATTCTTTAGTCTAAAAAAGGGAAGGAAATTCTGACACACACCACAACATGTATGAACCTTGGAAACATTGCACTAATTAAAATAAACCAATCACAAAGTATCCCTTATGTAAGGTACTTACATTAGTTAAGTTCAAAGAGGCAGAAAGCAGAATACTGAAGGGGCTGGGGAGATGGCTCAGTGAAATAAATGCTTCCCTGGCAAGCACAAGGGCCTGAGTTCAATCCCCAGTTCCAAAAAAGCAGAATACTGGTTTCCAGAGACTGAAAGGTATAGGGAATAAAGAATTATTGTTTAATGAATGCCCATTTTCAATTTGGGAAGATGAAGTTCTGTAGATGAAAGATGGTGATAATTGCAAAGAATGCGATTACACGTACTGCTGTTGAATTGCTGCCTTAAAAATAGTTAAAATTTTGAATTTTAAGCTATTTATAGCTTAGCACATAGTTTTTCTTTCTTTCTGTCAAGGTAATCAGTGACCTCCATGTTGCTAAATTCTATGATTAGCTCTTAGTTTTCAACATACTGACCCCATTACTTCATTGAACACAGATAATCTTTCCTGCTTCTTGAAATACTTCATCTTAGGGCCGGTGAGATAGCTCGGCAGATGAAGCACCTGCTTAGGCAAGCACAGGGACTGGGGTCCTATCCCTGGTGTCACATGCCACTCTGGCCCCACCCCTGGGGCGTGCTGAACCAGCGATGGAGTCCAGGTGTGGTTGCGCATGCTTGTAATCCCAGCTGCTGGGGAGGCTGAAAACAGAAGGATCACTATGAGTCTGAACTGTGTAGTGAGACCCTGTACCAAAAAACAAAAGCAAGCAAGCGAACAAACAAACGACTTCATCTTGCTTCTAGTGAATCTTACTGTGTAGGCTGTGTTGTTTTTTCTTTCCTTGTGGCTACTCTTTCCCAGCACTTTTCTGTTGTATTCTCCTCTTCTGACTGATGCCCAATGTTTGTGTTTGAATCTATGTGCTCATAAGATTTCATACTGTCTCATGACTCTAAATACCTTTATGTAGATGAACTTTAAAGTGAAATAACCACTTAGATAATCAACAGACCTTTCAAATCTAACAGCTGAAATGCAATTTGATTTTTTTCCTATTAAATTTGCTTTTCACTAATATTTTACATTATGGAGTGAATCACAAAGCTGACCTGGAATAGTGCATTCACGTCCTGGACTCCTCCTTTCTCAGCTCTGCTTCTGGGAACTGAGGGTGGGCAGCTTTCCTCCACCCTGCCCTTCTACTGTGCCACTTCTGCACTGGGTCCAATCCACCATGGACTGAGTCCACTGAAACTGTGAGCTAAAATAAACCTGTTCTCCTTTAAGTTGCAGAGGTTGAGTGTTTTGTCCCACTGATGGGAAATTGGCTAAAGCAACACATTTTTCACCCACTGTTTGTCATCTCAGTAAACAGAAAAGCCCTTTCCTTGGTTTCACACAATGATAATGAAAGTCAATACCATCTGACTTTTCTTATATACCCTGTCCCAAATCCATTAGAGAATTCCGTCCAGTGCTACCTTGCAAGTAATCCCCAAATCTGGTCACTTGTGATTGTTTTTACTTTTGGTACTTTGGTCTGAGTCACCATTACATTTTTTTCTGGACTGAAGCAATAATTTCTGAATTATCTTTGTACTCCTATTATTATTTTTTTCTCCCCTAGTGTATTTTCTCTTCCCAGGAGCTTTAGTGCTCTGAAATCTAATTATAAATGTCAAATACTCTAACTTTTCCATATCACCTACAGTGAATTTTAAGCATAAAGATTTGATTATTTTTAGCAAAATGGAGATACTATTCTATAAAGAAGAGTTAGATAAATATTGTGGTTTGAATGTGTGTGTTCCCCCCAAATTTTTATGTGACAACCTAACCTCCCCCCCTCCCCATGCAGTGGTATTAGGAGGTATGGTTTCTGGGAGGTCTAACTCATTGATTACATTTTTCATGGCATTAATTCCCTTATCAAAGAAGCTAGAGAGAGTCTGCTTTCCTTTAAGTCACAAGAAGACACAACAAGAAGATACTATCTGTGAAACAGAGTAAGCCCTTACCAGACACCAAATCTGATGATGCCAGAATCCTGGACTTCCTATCATCTGGAATTGTGAGTGTAAATTTATAATTTACCCATTGAAGATATCTTATTATAGCACACCAAAAAGATGAAGACAGCAATATTTGTTATATGACTCTTTTGGCACATACATTATGATTCTTTGTGTAAGAATATATAATCCAGAATTCACAGAGAATGGGTGTAGGTATTCTACTGACAGTTTCTTATGTTTCTTCTTTCAGATGATCTATTCCTCCTCAAGGGTCCAGCCAGCAGTGATGATTATAATACAGGTAAAAATGATGCTCACTTCTCTTTCATTATTTTCAATCACAGCTGAGATTAAATTGGAAATGTGATATTTAAAAATCAACTATTGGCTTAGTGGTGCCAAGTGAGAGAGTAGATCAGTATCCTTATCTTGTCTTCTTTGGCAATCATTTAAAAGCTTTTACTGTTTTCTTATGTTGTCCTTTCTACTCCTCAATATTTTTTGGTTAGGCTTCCATTTTTTCCAATCTTGAACCATGTACTGACATTTTGCTTTTTAAAAATTCAGGTTACCAAGAATAAAGATCATGATTGTTCATCTCTCTTAGTTTCTGAGGGTCTTATATATCTCTGAAAACCATGCAGGCCTAACAGATGATGTAGCAACATCTCAATGATGGTCTTTGGAAATGAAGAGTTTTCAGGTTATATTTTCTAAGTTGTTATTCACACAACATTTTTTTTTTTTTTTCAGAACCAGGGATTGAACTCAGGCCCTTATGCTTGCCAGACAAACTCTTATTCTACGGAGCCATCTCCCTGGCCCTCTAAGTCATTATTGAAGGCTATTTTTGGCAGCATACTTTCTGCTATTTGGTGCATTTGTATAAAAGGTTCCCTATATTGGAATTCTATCCTATGGTTAAAGAAAATAGAGTAATGTCAAAGCAATCAAGATCAAGCCAATTAACTACCTCCAGCATGGAGCATTAATATAGTATGTATAGGGAATCAGGTTACTGACAACTACTTCCCATGGTAATATGGCCAACTTACCTAGTGCAGGGTACATTAAATTGCAAAGGCAAAGACTTTACACATTTTCTTTTCTTTTCTTTTTTGGCTGCCTGAAGATGCCTTGAGGGCATTTCTGGTTTGGTGTGAGTATCTGGGTTAGAACCACAGCATCCTGAGCGTGAGTGCTTTGTTTAAGTAGGCACTTAAACAACTGAGCTAATGGGCAGGCCCCCAAAGACTTTACACATTTTCTAATAGTTAACAGAATAGCTTCATTACAAAGTGAATGGTATTTTTATGAAGTTGTGTTCGTATTTAAGCTATTTAACATGAGAGTAGTGCCTTCTGATTTACCCAGGTGCTGTTTCAGAAAGAAGCTCCTTTTCTTTATAGAATATAAACTGGGTTTCCTAACACACAAAAGGCACCGACCTAGTTTTACTTTGAGCTCCTGTGACCTGGGGGGATGAATTTTATTGATGTGGGAGCGAAGTGTGATAGCATTTGTGGAGGGAAAGGAATAGCTAGAAGTTCTCAAATTGGCTTCTTTAGAGTGTTCTAATGTCCCAGGCTGATTCACAGCTGCCCACTGCCATTCTGAAACTTCTAGCACCCTTAAATGGGACTAATTATTTGGCTATTGCCTGACTCATTCCAACTTGTTTAGGTCTCAGAAAAAAGAAATGATTTTATTGGTGTTGAGGCTGGCTCAATATACACTGCTAGGAAGTGACATTTTCTGTTTTCATATTCTGGGGAAAGCATTAATGAACAAGATTTTTCCATATACTCTTTCCCCATATATGACCTGGTAAGGCCATACCTGGGTTAAACTAAACAGCTTGTGTTATGCCTAGTATTATGGGATAAGGGAAAAATACTCTAATAAGGAATCCAAATTTAGTACATAGCAGTTTAGACCAACTCTAGGCAGCACTAGCTATAACTCTATACTTATACATATTCTTGAACAGGACGAATTTTTTAACAATGATTTTGGTACAAGTGTATGCATTTCTTATGTCTCTTCTGGTGTTGCTTTGGTAAATATGTACTAGACTAATCTAGTGTTTTATGCTTCCATTATTTTATTTATTTTCACCTTAAATATGACACTTGGGCTCATGCTTTTATTTTGAATATTATGAAGAATTATTGTTAATTTTCTTTGAAAAGATTATGGAACTGGAGCAGGATGATTCTGTTAGTGTAATCAAAGTGGCAAATACCCATCTGGAAGCCTATACAAAGGCATGTTAAGAGTGGGAGGCTTTCACCTTTGTAGACTGGTAACTGTAAATTGAACATGACAGTTTCATTTTCCTTTTGTGTCTTGTCATGTTGCTAGGGTTGAGGGATTTCTTCACTGTTAGTGATATCTCTACTTTCAAGTTCATTTCCTATGATATTTATTGACAGTTTGAGTCTAGATAGCTATATTTGGTCCTGAGGATCAAACTCGGGACCTTGTGCTTCCCAGGCAGGTGTTTATGCTGCTTAGCTATTTCCCTGGCCGTAGAAAACTGTTTTGAAAGAAAGAAAGAATTAGTAAGAAAACTGGTTGAGTTGAGTAACCTCCTTTAGCTGTGAGAGCCTTATGTAACTTTGAAAACTAGAGTTTGAAAAGACCTTGGCTCAATCTTTTAACTCTAGCAATTAGAAATGAAAAATGGAATAATGCCAAGAACTGGTTATGGCATCACCAGGAAGAAGTTTGACTTCTCAGCAGTACTTTGTTCCACAAAGTTGCTGATCTACAAAATTTGTTCCTTTATTTATTTATTTGTTTTGTATTTTAAGGAAGGGTCTACAGGGTGTTCAGGATCTCACTACTAGATCAGACTCATAG
>NDGM011029598.1:0-11501 GCA_002564305.1 Octomys mimax
AAAAAAAAAAAAAAAAAAGGAATTAAGAAGGAAAGAAAAACAGTGTATGTGCTAAATAATGAAATATACTCAGTGAAAGAACAATTAAACATGAAACCTACAGGACAAAGAGATTGAAATTGAGACCAAAATGTTATATGTATGTAACAATTTCCCCAAGTGAAAGTAACCATTCTGTAACTCAATCATATAGTAATTAAAACAACCAGGAAATAGGGAGCTTATAGCAAACACCCTTTAAAAAGAAATAAGGCCAGCCTGAAACTAGCAAGGTGTGGTGGCACACACCTATAATCCCAGCACTCAGGAGGTTGAGGCAGGAGGATCATTGTGAGTTTAAAGCCAGACCAACCTACACAAATAAATTCAAAGCCAATCTGAAGGATACAGTGAGACCCTGCCTAAAAAAAGAAAAGGCTGAAACTAAAGTGAACTGAGAATTACATTAGACAAAAAATATAAAGACAAGATAAAGATGAAAGTAAAAATAAAAGGCACAATTAACAAAGTGATAAGACTCATGAATCTGTATGTGCCAAACAATATAACTAAATATAAAAAGGAATAATATAAGACAATTTTGACAAAAATATCATGGAATGTTTCAGTAGATTTCTTTCATAACTGGACAAGTTGCAGAAAAAAATGACTACAGACATGCAAGAATTAAAAAAGACGACCAAGAGCTATTTCATTGATATTTAAAGAAACTTAAATTCACCATGTAAAAAATTATTTACAAAATGCAACAATATATGGCACTTGGTAAAAACAAAAACAAAAAAAACCCCTTAAATTATAAAAAGCGGAGTGACATTACAGGATCGTTCTGTGATCATAGAAAACTAATGGGAGAATAATAAAATTGATGTTTTGAGAGCCCCCCAGTCCCCAAATATTAGGAAACACACAGACAATTGAGATAAAAATCAAGTCATCTGAAGAGTTGCAAGAATACATGCAGTACTACAGAAAAAAAGTAGAAACCCAGAAGCAATTATTTCTACAAAATATAAATTACCAAAAGTATTTTAAGAGGTGGCTATCTTGCACCAACATTATTGGGAAGGTAATCAGAGTCTCTCTTTAAAAGAGAAATCTTCAGCATTAAAAGACTTCTCAGCCAAGTTCAAACTAAATTTTTTTTTTTTTAATGGCCTGAAGATGCCTTGAGGGCATTTCTGGTTTCCTGTGAGAAACTGGGTTTGAACCGGAGCCTACTGAGCCTGACTGCTTTGTTTAAGCAGGCACTTAAACAACTGAGCTAATGGGCAGGCCCCCAATTCAAACTAATCTTGAACAGATTTTAATTACATCTAAAATAATTCTAAACTACAGAAAAAGACAAGAAGCTCCTAACTCATTTTATGCAACACGTATAACAGCTTTTTACTAAGATATTACATGGGGAAAAGCACAGATGTAAGTGGAAAGTGGATCAATTTTGATGAACTCACCAATCTGATTACCAGCACTGAAGACGTTCCCTCATACTACCTTTTCCAGGTACAGCCCCTCCCCTTGCTGTCACCAAGGATCGCCACTTTCCTGATTTGTAACAGCACTCCTTAGTTGTGCCCACTTTTGTACTTCACAGGAATAAAAGCACACAGCACTCTACTGTACTTCTCTTTATTTTTCACATATTTGTGAGATTTAATCATATATTGTAGTTAAATTGTCACTGCTGTATATTTCATATGGAAATACTGTTAGCATTATAGAAAATGCAGTACTAATATAGAAAATGTATTAACTTTACCACTAATGGGTTTTCGGCTAATAGTATTGCTGTAAACATTCTAGAACATATGCTTTAGTGAACATACATATGTATCTTACAAGTTGTAGTTCTAGGAACAGAATTACTAGATTTTATAGTATATTTTCAACTTTGAAAGATCCTGCCAGATGGTTTCCCAACATGTTTGAATCAATTCACATTCTCACCAGCAATGGCTTCCCATACTTTTGCTAAATTACATTTTTTTTAATGCTTTGTTTGGTACCAGGGATCAAACTCAGGACCTTGTACCTGCCAGGTAGGCACTTACGCCACTGAGCTATCTCCCCAGCCCCTAAATTGTAATCTTTACATTTAATAGTTCACAATAGAAAAGTGAATATTAATGTCACTTATAAGTACACAGGCCAAAGCTGTAAATGAAAGATTAGCAAACAAAATTCAGATTTTTAAGAAAATAACATTATGACCGTATGCTTTACTCAAAAGAGACCAAAGGTATGTGTGTGTGTGTGTGTGTGTGTGTGTGTATAAATTTCATCTAGTAAGCAGATTACAGATTAACACATGACTACATAAAAATGCTGACAAGGCATGTGATGAAAGTTAGCTGTTTTTTGTAAAATCTCCTAACAAAATGGGAATGAACCTATTTAAATATGACTTAACAAACAGTAACATAAATATTGCAAGTAACTAAGTAACAGAGTCATTTTCACTAAAGGCAGTAACAGATCGGAATACCTGCTATTACTATTATTAGCCAATATTATAGCTGAATTTTTAGACAAGATTTCAGAAAAGAAACCTGTCAAACACTGGAAAAAACAAGATAAAATTTCTATGGAGGCCACAATTATATTTCTAAAAATCCCAAGACACAAGGTAAAATCTGAGATGAGATTCACTAACCTCCACTTACATTTGTTGTACACAAGTATACAGAAGCAATAGGTGTCTTCTTGGTTATGAGCCCTTAGAAATGGAATGACAGAAAAATCATAATAATGACCAGAAGGCTTAAATTTTTTTAAATTTTCTCAAATCTTATTAAATATCAATGATTTATAAACAAAATAATACAATGTTCTTAGATGGAAAGATAATATATCATATATCAAACTTCCCAATGTTCACACATAAATTTAAGGTAATTTTACCCCTAATTGGATAAAATAGGATTAAATGATCACAAACTTCGAATAGACAAGACAGTAAGAACAGGGTAGGGCGATATGGTAAAAAGCTGTGCCACAAAGCTATACTGCCATGTGAAAAAGTGAAAAATAGCATATTGAGGTCCATGAAAATGTTTGACAAAGTTGATGCTTCAATTCACTGTGAAAAAAAGATATTTTAATAAAGGGTGTCAGTTGGCAATAAGGAATAAAAGATCCATTGTTTGTATTCTATGTAAAAAAAAGAAATGTTTTGAGACAGGCTCTCACTATGCAGTTCAAGCAGGCCTTGTGCTCACTTATGTAGCCCCAGGCTGGTCTTGAACTCAGAGATGATTCTCCTGAGTGCTGGGATTACAGGTGTGTGCCATCACACTTGGTTCTGGGACCACATGGTGGGTGCCCGGATCTGGGACTCAGATGGTGTGCCCGGGGATCCAGAGTCGAGACCACACAGCATGTGGGGCTGGGAATCAAACTCACTTCCTTGTGCTTTCCAGGTAAGTGCTTACGCTTCTGAACTCTCTGGCCCGCGAAAGAAATATTTTAAATGGAGTAAGACTTAAATGCACTCAGGGGGCCGAGGCAAGAGGATTGCCATGAGTTTGAGGTCAGCTTCGGTTACACAGAAAGTTCAATGCCAGCATGAACTGCAAGATGAAACTGTCTCAAAAACCAAAAATGATCAAGATATGGTATATGTACTATTTTCCATGACTAACTTGTTTATGATGTATCACTAATATATTAATAAAACATTTACACTGTAGGAGATAATACATGTCATTCCAAGAGACTTTCTTAATACAGAACGTGCAAACGTTTTATAGACATCTTTCAAAATGTCTAGATCTTATAACACAATATAGACATAGGTAAACATAGTTGTGAACAGTACAAGGTATAAATGATCCACAGACATATACTTGGAGGAAAACAACTCTGCAAATTAAGGTTTACATATATAAAAACACAACAATATTTTAAAACGTAGAAATTGATGGGAAAAATATTAACCATTGAAACATGAAATGAACAAGATTTGCTTTGTTTTTGTGGTATCAGGGATTGAACTCAGGACCCTCCACTTATCAGACAGGCACTTATTCTACTGAGCTATCTCCCTAGCCCTGCACAAGGTACTGAATTTGATTCTCAGTATCAAAATTAAAAAAAAAAAAGACCTAAAAATGCAAATATGCACCAGGCATGGTAGCATAAGCCTGCAATACTAGCATTCTGGGAGGCTGAGGCAAGAGGAGCTCAAGCCTGAGCAACTCAACAACTTAGAACACACCGCAAAGTAAAAATGAAAAGTGTTAGGAATGTAGCTCAGTGCAAAGATCCTGGGTGCAATCCCTAGTAGCACAAAACAAAACAAGCATGCAATTTACCTAAGTAAAATCCAAATGGCTAAGTTTTATATGGAAAAATTACTTTTCACAACCAAGAGAAGGCAGGCTTAGTATGTTAGATAATATGAAAAGAACATAAAGGTAATTAAATAAAAAAGCAAATGCAAGGGAGACAAAAACAATAAAGTGAAAAAAAAAATGGAAAGATGTATCTATGGACATTTGTCGTAGGCAGAAGATAGTTCCCATGAATGTTTCCCCTACTGTTATACAGTTCATGAGGCTACATGATAGGGCAAAGGGGCTTCACAGATATAATTAAGTTTACTCATTAGTTGACTTTATTGAAGTCTCAAGAACTCTTTTCAGAGCATTGGCGTGCATGGTTATGCATGCCTGTAATCCAGCTACTTCAAAGGCCAAGGCAGGAGTATCAAAAGGTTAAGGTCAGTCTAAGCAATTTAGGGAGATCCTATCTCAAAATACAAAAAAATCCCAGTATAGGGAGGCTGAGGTAAGGATTTTGAGTGTGAGGCCAGCCTGAGCTACAAGAGCCTGCTTCAAAAAACCAAGAGCAGTTTTTTTCTCTGGCTGGTAACGGAAGAGGAAGCAGAGCCAGAGCATGAGAACATCTGACACCCTTGTTAAGTCTGAAAAGGGGAGACAGCACATGCAGGGCCAGTGAGCAACACTCGGAGCTGCCAGACAGCTAGCTAGGCAACAGGGATCTCTATCCACAGCCTTAATTAGTTTGGGAGCACACTTACTTTCATTTCAGAACTGTCAGTCCCAAACAGAGAGCCCAAGTCAGTCTGCTAATACTTCTTCAAAATTATAACAAATGGGTGTTGCTTTAAGCTACTAAATTGTGGCAATTTATTATGCAGCAATAGGAAACTATTCACTTAAGCAATCCAAGTGATCAACAGGTGTATACAAAGACACTGAAATTTATAGTAGTCAGGAAACAGGAAATTAAATACTGAGAAATCACTACACCCACCAGGCTTGCTTCTTTCTCTTTTTCTTTTCTTTTCTTTTTTTTTTTTAAGTTATACCATCTATTGCCAGTGGGTATAAAAGGAAAAGCATTTTTACACATTTACTGACAGAAATATACACTGTTTCAGACTTTTTCAGAAACAATCTTGCAACATGTATTGAACATTTAAATACACATATCCCTCAATCCAGCTATCCCAAGGGCTTTATTACACAAAAGTAAAACCATCATAATCACATATATACAGTAATGTTTATTACAATAGTAAAAAAATCTGGTAACAAAGTAAAAACTCATCAATATGGAAGAGATTCAATAAATCGTGGTATGTCATCACTATTAGACAACCATTAAAAAGAATGAAATAACAGCTGTAAAATGGGATTTACATTAGATTGTTCACGGAGACAAGTAAGATACAAAGTATGTAATTCCATTTATTTAAAGCAAAATGACCTACAAAAAAACTCATCTTAGGTAAGATTGTATGGTAAGAAATTTAAGTGATTTATGTATGCAGAGTGCTCCTGATAGACTGAATTAGAAAAACAAGTTACAGAGTAATGCAGAAGCCCCTTATGTAGCAACTGTGTATACACACTTGAATGAACAATTAGCTATATATTGGGGAGGTAAGAGTGAAGGGCTATGATAGATGATTGGTTTTGTCCATTATTTATGTTCCTTTCATTATGCTTTTTAAATTCTTTAATAGCAATTTAAATTGTACTACTAATTTGTATTACCCTTTTAAAAAATGTATTTAGTACAGGGTCTCACTACAGAGATCAGACTCATAGTGATACTCTTGTTTTCAGCCTCCCAAGGGCTGGGACAACAGGCGCATGCCACCATGTCGTCTCATCACTGTCTCAGCGGGCCCGGGGGCAGGGCCGGGATGGCATGCCAGGGATCAAACCACAGTCCCTAAGCCTAAGCAGGGGCTTTAGTCCCCTGAGCTATCTGGCCGGCCCTAATTTGTATCCTCAAGCTTTATTTTTCATACATTTTACTTACTTGTTCCCCTCAACTGGAACATGACCCACATTACAAAGGCTTGTCTGTTCTCTACTAACTGCCAGCAAGTAAAACTTTCAGCACACAGCAGGTACTCAACTATGGTGGAGCAGGGGTGCCATGAGCCAGGTTTCAGACTTCTCCTTCTCCCAAGCGTGCTGTTCCATTCCCAGACAGGAGGACTGCAAGTGTGCAGCACGAAGAAGGCACTGCTTTGGGCATTTTGTTGCCTTGAGCACCTGTAAGGTAAGGTCCAAATCCTTCCCCAACCAGGGCCTAGACCTCACACTTAGAATCACATCCACAGATTTAAATGAACTGAGCACTACCTAGGGACAAGCAGGGATTGTTTTTGATGCTTGACAGATTTAGAATTTTGAAATGAATGGGTTGAGGACAAGCAACAAATATTTCAGTTCTTTCTACACGGAAAGGCACAAGGAGAAGTGCTAAGGAGAATGTAAGAACAACAAATATGGTCCCTGCCTCCAGGAACTTAAGAAACAGGAGCAAATTCTGTCAGCCCCCAACTTACACTAGTACTGTACTCTAAGGTAACTGTGTATCATTTATAGTATTTTTGTTGTTTTACATTATATATTTATGTCAAAGGTATTGGACTTAGGAATCATACTTATGAACATTCTCCCAAAATGGAAGTCATTCATAGGTTGGGGATGTATTGTAATCACAATGTTTTATTTTGTTAAGTAACATATCAGCAGTACTTAATATACTGAAAATCTGGGTTGAGGATGGCGAATCAAGACATTCAACAAAATCACCACCTGTTTCTCATGTCTCAGGGAAACAACCCACAAGACTGTGAAAGACAATGTATAACATAAACTGATCATATATTCCTTGTAAAACTTACTGCTTCCAAAAGACTTTCTAAAATCACACAAAATAAAATTACTGTGTATTTATCAGGAAAGGATACCTGTATCAACTTCATATACCAAGGGCACAAAATCAGCTGGACCTACAATTAAGGTCCACAGTAAAATCTGCCTCCAGAAAAAATGTTTCTAAAGAGAAAAAAGACTAAAACTTTAAAAAACAAACCTTAATCAGTAGATGTGCAGTATATAATCCACAGAAATAAAGGAGTTTACTGTCTTGCTTGCTTAAAAAGCTGACCAGGACTGGTCAGATAGCTCAGTGGACTAAACCATCTGCTTAGGCAGACTGCAGCTGCCGGGGCTCAATCCTGGCCTGCCGTGCCGGCCCCACCCCAGGGGCGCACTGAGACGGCTATTGAGACTGGGCATGGTGATGCGTGCCTGTAATCCCAGCACTTGGGAGGCTGAAAACAGGAGGATCACTACGAGTCTGATCTATGTAGTGAGACCCTGTACACCCTGTACCAAATGCAAAAAAAAAAAAGAAAAAAAGCTGACCATGGGAATGCAGGTGTCTAAGAAGCTGAATTCATTTCTTCTGGATATATAATCTGTAGTGGGATTTGGGGATTATATGCTAGTTCTACTTTTAGTTTTAAAGGAACCTGTACATTTTTCATAATGTCTATACTAATTTACAATTCCATAATGTATTAGGAATTTCTCTTTCTCTACAGTTTTCCCAATTCAAGGAGATACTATTCAACCACACAAAAGGGTGGAATTGTGTCATCTGCAAGAGCATGGAGGGCCTGGAAGAACATACTAAGTGAATTAAGTCAGGCATAGAAAAACATTAAATCATTCCACCTTGTGGAATCTAAGAGTTGATCTCAAAGAAAGTGATTATTGGAGAATGGGGAGAGAAAAGGGGAGGACACAGGAGAGCTTGACGAATGGGGCCAAGGTCACATTTAGAAAGAAGGAGTAAGTCTGGTGTGCTACAGGCAGAGCATATATAATTAACAACAATGCATTATGTATCCCAAAGTAGGACAATTTTGAATATACTCATCATAAGGAAATGATGTAAGTTTAAGGTGATATATATGGTAATTACCCTGAGCTGATCATTAATCTAATATGTACATAAAACATCATATTACATTTCATAAATATTTACAATTATGTTAATTTTAAAAAGGCTGACCAAAAGGAATGTTTTAAAGTTGAAAGTCTGATTCCTTCTGACCTGAGATATATAAAGAAGCCAAACAAATACTATTTGTTTTCATGAAAATGAATTTAAGTTCAATGCTGCATCAGCTCAAACTCTGCACCTCCAAAATCTATGTGAAGAGGAATTAGTAGTCCCTAACCTTTTTAGCTGCAAGACACTAACACTTTCCACAAGGTATACATGCTATAAACTTAATGTTCCATTGATTTTAACATGTATCAAAGTAGCCAAGCCTCCACTTAATCTGTAAAAAATGTGAAAAAATGCTGGTTTTCAGCTGGCAAAATACTGCACCATGTAACACAAGCAACCCTACACGGCAACTGAGTACTGCATTGGAGAAGCAGGATACTCACAAGTGAAGCAAAAGGTATGTGCGACCACTGAGATTTCCTTTGCCAAGATGTGCACTCAGCGAAATTATTCTATCAATAAGATACTTACATGTGGGAAAAGATTTCAGTACATTTTAAAACTTAAAAATACAGATTAAAACCACCGCAAGCAGAACTCTTCTTGTAAAAATGATTCTGTTTTTTCCATGAGGCTACTTGGCCATGTTTCTTGTCTGCTCTTCCCTGACATGCAGACCCAACATACCTGGGCTTACGTTAAATAGTTCCCTAAATATAATACAAACTATAGTTGCTGATATTATGCTATGGGGCTCTGAAATACTTCTGATATCGTTCCTAGGAAACTTTAACCAGTGATAAACAGGCCAAATTTGGAGTTGTTCCCTTTTTGAGATAGAAAATACTTTACAGCCCACTTAATGAGAAATGGAAGACAGTATGGCCTATGTCACAAGGTTGACTTTTTTTTTTGGGGGGGGGGTCTTTTTCCCACAACCTTACCAAAGTTATCCAGCACCCAAAAGTGTTTTTGATGAATTTACTTTTGCTACAGATTTCTATTGGAGTGAGAATGGTAGTGTACCCCTATAATCCCAGCACTCTGGGAGGTTGAGGCAGGAAAATCAAATGATGAGCCCCTGCTGGGGCAACTGGACAATTTGGCAATTTAGTGAGACACCCCCCCCCCTCCATATGCATATCAAAATAAAAAAGGTTTGGGATGTAGCTGGGTGTTAAGGCCCTAGGTTCAATCTCAGTACTAGGGGGAAAAAAGGTCTTGTTTGTGTATAAAGAATCACCATCTTTTAGTTCAAAGCCAGAATACTTAGTATCTCGGCATACTATATACGAACAATTAGCTGCTCATTGCTGTAATTCATGATTAATGTACAATTTCGTTTTTGCATATTTTCTTTAAAAAAGCTTTCAGCTTTCAAATTCATTTGTGAATGAGTTTCCCTATAAGTATCCCTAGTTTTATGACTCAATTACCTATGTAAGTGTCTATTTGTCTACTTACCTATCTAAATCTTCTTTACATCTTTGTTTTTGTCTTTTTGAGACAGCATCTCTATGCAGTATGGGATGGCATTGAGCTCACTTTGTACCACAAGCTGGTCTCGAAATTGCAATGATCCTCCTGCCTCAGCCTCCCGAGTGCCGGGATTACAGGTGTGTTCCACCACACCCACCCGGCTTACATCTTTGGTTTGAGGTTATATAATTGGGACTTTGTACACTGTACATACACTGGATCTTTTGAGGGCATAAAAAACTATGGCACATGAGCTAGCAAACACCAACTCTGGTACTCCAGTGCTAGTCAACAGATATTTTACTGTGGGTTCTTCCTACACTGCTGGGCTAATTTTACTCTCTAAATAAGCACACAGGAAAATTCAATGTGGAGTTAGCATTTGGACCCATCTCTGTGCATGCTGAATTGTTAAACCATCAAAGACAGAACTTTCTATGAAACAGGTCTTTCCTGTTATCTGGATTTTACACACCATACTCAAGTATCAGATCCTTCCTTGAGTTGGACTGAAGTTGCCTTAACTTTAGGAATAAGGAAGAGTTTAATGTAGGTGGAATCTAAGTGGTACTCAAAATGAGTCACTGGTGGAGTTTAGATTCTGTTTGTTGCAAGTATACAAAATCTGATTTTACATTCTAGGATTGGGGTTGTAGCTCAGTGATATAGCACTTGATTTATATGAAAGAGGGAGGACCTGTGTTTGATCCTAGCACTGTGGGGGAAAAAATCTTTTTCAGAAAATAACAGATTTCTATTTCAGAGTTGCAGAGCTTTATGGCATGCTTCTGTACAGTGGAGAGATGCTTCATGATTAGGGTGTTGGTACTATATTAAAAGGTCTGATAGCCTTCAAGATGTTTATGAGAATACCTTAAATGCCAGGACAATGCTGGAAACACATAAAACCTCAGCAGTCTTGGAAAACCCAAGAAAGGTCACAGTACTTACTATCTGACTGAGGCTGATCCCAGAGATTCATCAATTCATGAGTAACTTTGCCATCCTCTTGACCTTCTAAACTAGATTATTCCAAGATTACCTCCATAAGTCATGTCTTGGTTCTTATTAAAAAGGACAAAGGGGCATTTCTAACACTACTTTACCTGTATCAAGGTCACAGAAGAGGAGGTACTGATTAGATTCCATATTGTACTGTGATTCCAAATAGCAATAATGGCTCTTCGAGTTCTGAACAGGGAAAACCCTTGAAAAATATTGAAGAGGTGGAAGGTGTAGCAGGGTCATTATAGCCAGGTAGTCAAACAAAGAAAAAAAAAATCAAAATATTAAATTTATACATGTGTGCATATATGATTCTTAAAAATAATTTAATGGAACATTTGAAACATAAAAACTTAATTGCCTCCCAGAATTGTCACTGATCCAAACTTACAGTCTATTTTAATTTTACTAGCTTTCCAAAGCCCCAAGTTTTATTTAATGATGAATTTCTCTACCTTACACATAATCAACAATTCAGACTAGTTTATTATTTTAGATCTTTGTCTAACACCCTTTAATTTCTCTGCACCCCTCACCCTAATGTCCCTCCAACAAAAATCTCAAATGGATTCATTGCAAAGTCACAGCTAGATTCCAAATCTGACAAATACTGCAATTCATGAGACACCTATACCACATTATCTATATTTGTACACTTTATTTAAAAACAAGTAATACACTTAAGAGCCACCAAAAATGTATATCTTAATTAGCTTATCCAT
>NDGM011029604.1:0-24106 GCA_002564305.1 Octomys mimax
AAGAAGAAGAAGAAGAAGAAGAAGAAGAAGAAGAAGAAGAAGAAGAGGAAGAGGAGGAGGAGGCGGCGAAGAAGGAGAAGGAGGAGAAGGAGGAGGAGGAGAAGGAGGAAAAGGAGGAGGAGGAGAAGGAGGAGGAGGAGGAGAAGAAGAAGAGGCAAAGAAGGAGAAGGAGGAGAAGGAGGAGGAGGAGGAGGAGAAGGAAGAGGAGGAGGAGGAGGGAAGAAGATTATTGCTAAGAATCTACTGGGAAACTCACAGAGCCAGGACTTAGGATAAAAGAACACACAGTAATACATGAAATCAATTTCATTTCACTATACTAGCAATGCACACGCAGACACTAAAGATAAACATGCCATAGCACTTAAGACCACATAAACATATCAGCTGCTTGGCTGCAAAACGAAGGAAACACATACGAATTTGCATCAAACCCCACACAATGCTGAAGAAAAAAGAAACCTTGATAAATGTATTCCTCGTCTAAATGTCTAAATGTATACATATATAAAGATATAAATCATGTCACGATATCCTGATGTACCATGCTAATAAACAGGAGAATCGATATTATAAAGATGGAAATTCTTCCCAAATTGATATAAAAACTTTACACAATTTCTATCAAAATTTAAATGGTATTTTCTGTAACAGGTATAATATTACTGTACAATTAATATGATAAGCCAAAAATAAATTCATAAAGTAGGATGTCTCTACCCACTTTGAGGAAAACAATTACAGATCGCCAGTCCCTCGGATTTCAGAATCTAGAGCTACAATGACAAAGGCCATCTGGCACTGGCATACTGGCGAAGGGACGACTGCTGACACCAACGGGTTAAGCTCAAACCCCAGCAGTAGACCTAGCCGACCACTCCCTGCTTACATGTGACAAAGTGTGCAAGTGATCAGATGGAAGAACCCCACCAGCCCTGCCAGAGCACTTGATGTCCTCAAGCCAAGCACAGAGAAGCAAACCAAAGCCATAGCCCAGGCCCGCATCTAACTTCCCCTGCAACAACTGCCTCTGTGTGGATTATGCATAAATGGAAGGTGCTAAAATACAAGATTTTAAAGACCAATGAAAACCCAGCAGGTTCTCGGGCTAGGCAAACAATGCCTGGACGGAATACCAAAATCATCATAAAAGAAGGGAAATATCAATGTTCTGTGCCATAAAAATTATGAAATTTCTTTGCCAAAGACCCGGCTAAGGGGACGAAAAGATTCATGAGAGAGAAACAAACATCTATGGCCAAGAGGAAGACTGCCCTCACGGCCAGCTGGGACAGAGCGGATCCTGGCGCGGGAGTGTAGCCAGGGGGCTGCAGGATAGAGAGCCTGCTTTGAAGAACACCTCATCACTTTCTTTGGAGCTGACCATGCAGCTGGCACTGACCCAGAAAGTGCTGTCCTCGGATTTACCCCGCAGTGGTCGCGTGCTGTCAGACACTCCTTTCTGTCCCTGGGTCACAGCTGGATTCCTGTAGTGCCACTTTACCATAGCGTCATAAGATGTGGCCGCTGGGGAAATTGGGCGAGATTGTACAGGATCTCCCCACAAAATGTATTCACACTATTGTGGCTACGTAATCACCTCAAATTAAAAAACTTAATTCAAATATGTGGGAAAATTTGAGACTGGGACTTTCACTATTAATAATTAAAATAATCGAGTCAGTAAAAACCCCAAAATTAGTATTTAATGATGAACTTTTATCCTTCATTTCCAAAAATAAATTGTGCATAAATGATGGAGGATTAGTTTACTAAATGACCACTCTGAAGCTTTAAATAGTCATTCAAGTCAGATAGGTATAAAGTGATGTGATGGCACTTTAAAAACAATACAAATTCAATTATCTATAATTAGTGAGTCTAAAAATTGATATTCAGGAAGAAATGTGATCAAAAGATCAGGAAACAGCACCAGGATGCGCGGGGCACTTAGAAGCGGTACCAGCGTGGCATGAGGATGTGGACAAGTGTGTGTGGACCAGCGTGTGTGGACCAGCGTGTGTGGACGAGCGTGTGTGGACCAGCGTGTGTGGACCAGCGTGTGTGGACGAGCGTGTGTGGACCAGCGTGTGTGGACCAGCGTGTGTGGACGAGCGAGCATGCACGGCCTGTCTGCGGTGGGTGCTCCGGTGCGGAGCCGGGTCTCCCGCGCTCGGGCCTGCGCACGGTTGCGGCGGCACCCCTCGGGCTCCCGCCGCGTGCTCACTTGGAGTTTCAGGAGCCACCCGGGCTGAGGGCCCCAGCGCCCGCAGCGGAGCCCCTGCTCCCTCACAGCGCCTGGCCGGCCCGCCCGCCCTGCATCTGACCCTGTCCCCGCGGACCTCACCGCCTCCACGAAGCCTTCCCCGTCTGTGGCGCCAAGTTTCTGCTTCTAAGTGAACCGGCTGTAAGTAGGAAGGGCGGTGGCGGTGCAGGAGGCCGGCCGTCTTTCTGCTCCTCACGGTCTCTGCGAAAGCTGGCTCGCCAGCGCCGCGTGGGCGCTGGGCCACCTCCTCCCACGTGCGGCTGGCGGAGTCAGACGCGAGCACAAAGCCGAGGGCGCGGGAACAGCGCTCTGCCGTGACCGGAAGGGCAGGCTGGTCGCAGGTCCACAGCCCTGTCTGTCCCGACAGCTTTGCTGATGGATCAAGCAGCTCGGGCTGCACAATCCCGCCAGAGAGCCGGAAGCGGGAGGAGGAGGGGCCGAGTGCGCCCCAGCGGAGCTCATCGGTCGCCCCTGCGAAAGCCGCGGGACTTGCCTTCCCTCCAGCAGGGAGCTTCCAGCCAGGGCCTAGCGGAACTGCCTGCAGGGCTGCAATGCGCAGGGCAGGAAGGGCCTGCACCCAGGGCAGGGGTGAAGCATCCACTTTGTTTCTTTTTTAAAAACATACTTTGTTTCAGTCCAGTCCACCAGATCTCTCTCTTCTCCTCCCCGCCCCACCCCGCCCCGCTCCCTCTCCTCTCCGGTCTCTCTCCTCTCCCTCTCCTCTCTGTCTCTCTCCTCTCCCTCTTTCTCTCCCTCTCCCTCTCTCCCACTTCTCTCCTCTCTTCTCCTCTCATTTCCTCTCCTCTCTCTCTCTCTGTGTCTCTCTCTCTGTCCCTCTGTTTCTATCTCTGTCTCTGTTTCTCTCTGTCTGTCTCTGTCTCTCTGTCTCTGTCTCTCTCTCTCCTCTTTGCATGCTGTTATCCTGCAGAATCACATTTACTGTGTTTTCTACTGAGAAAGCCAATTCCTTCTCCGGCCAGCGGTCCAGGTCAGTGGCAGCGCTTGCCTGACAAGCAAGAGTGATTTCTGGCAACATGAGCGCAGAGAGCAAGGGCGCTTCTCTCTCTCAGGCGCATGTCTGCTTGGCAGAAACACGACTTGCAGGACTGAGCAAGTTTATTCTGCCATCTCTAGAGAAAGTAGTAGGACGAGCTGCACCTAGAACTAGATCCAGAATAGCCTGCACTACTCTGTCATTCAAGATAGCTAAATTACTGATACCAGTGTAAGAAGCTGGGCAAATCCAGCGAAAATCTCCCAGGAAGAGACCACTGGAGCAAATGTCGCTCGTTACACATAGATTTAGGAGAGATTTACAACTGCATTACACAGAGGCGCACTGCTAAATTACACATTGTGTACATTGCATAATCTGTAGTGTTTGTGATTGAATGTCAAATCTATTTAAAACTACAGTTTACTTGAAATGTCAAGTGCATATTTTAAGTAAATTAGAAAATATCACTAAGTCACATCTATTTCCAGAGATCATAATTGCTCTAAAAATCCCTGTAAGGGCAAAAGTTGCCAAACTGACATTAATACTGAAAGTCTGATAGCATCGCATTGCAAGCCATATGCCAACGTGAGTAGCTTCATCATGTAGCGTAAAGATGCGGCCTAACAAATTAATTTCTTCAAAAATAGTTTTTCAGGAAGACGTCACCTAGCGCTTCTAGGAGGGCTTCCAAGCCTGAGAAATACAAGTCCCACAAGGCAAGCAGACCCAAGCATTAGCAAATACATGACTCGGATGCGTGGGAACCCACTGGCCCCTGCTACAGTCATGTATCAGTGCAGTTATATGTCACTTGGACATTTTTCCATGGCATAGGTTAAAATACGTAGCTTAATTTTTAAAAATATTCTTTTCATAGGTAATATTTTTTAAGATTATCTGCAGCATGCTTTATTTCATCTTGAATCCTGACATATGTTTGACCTAAAGAATAATATTGGTTAACAATCAATTTTTCACTCACTAGGCATTTTACCATACACCTGCCTGGTGACACGTGCATGAACAACACATCTTCTGCCTTCAAGCCCCAGGGAGCATGGAGGAGGGAACAGGACACAGCTCAGGAAAGATTCTTTTTTTGGGGAGCTGACTTAGGTTGTCTTAAGGGTGGGTCTAGTGTGGTGTGTAGAACTGGAATTTGAACCACTGTCCCCATCACCTGACAGTGTGCCCAAGCAGGTGCTTTAAACAACTGAGCTAAACTGCAAGCCCCACAGCTCAGGACAGACAAGACCCAGGCCCGCCCCAAGGGTGACTCCAGGCTATGAGTGCACCTCCCATCGGCCAGGCTGGTCGGGAGGGAAGGGGGCACTGCGGTGCCTGCAGAGGTACCAGTGACCTTCGTATATTCAGCTGGTATTCCAACAGGTGCCCGGCATTGCACCACTTTCTCTTAATGTTTATAAGATGAATGCAGAGGCACTAGCTGGGCCCGACGCAGCCACTGACATCATCCAATAGTAACAAATGGGTACTTAAGAATACATTCCTCAAAAAGTACTTTTAAAATCAACAAAAATTATATAATTACATTTTTTGTGAAGAGGATTTCCTATAGATAAAAGAAACTATTTTGTAAAAGCAGCAACAATCATGATCAGCTGTCCATGTGGCAGGGACTGAGATCAAATTCTGGACAAAATATTCATGAGTTCTATAATGAGAAAATAGAATCCATTTTATGGATTCAGAAGCTGCCTATTGATTGTTATTATATTAGCTTTGTCTCTGTAAAGTACATATTTATTTCCTGAACGTTACCTGATAGTGTACGTTAGAATTTTCCAAGATCAGCTGCCTGTGTAGCAAGTTCCTCTTAGTTACAGCAGGTTTCTTAGTAAGGAGGGGAATTTAGATGATATCAGATATCAGGTAGTCTGCTTGTGTGTGTGTGTGTGTGTGTGTGTGTGTGTTTGGTTGTTGCAGCATCTCACTATGCGGCTCGGGCTCATGGTGGTTCTCCTGCTTTCAGCCTCCCCAGCGCTGGGATTACAGGCGTGCTCCACTCTGCCGGACTCTGGCCTGGGGACAGGGCTGGAGCGACATGTGGTCCTGGGGATCAAACCTCGGTCCCTGCGTTTGCCTAAGCAGGCGTGCTGTCTGCTGAGGTGTCTCGCCAGCCCCTCTGCTTTTGTATTTGATGGGGAAGAAATCACGTGAGAGACGCTGGAGGATCTTTCAGAGTGTGCGCTCAGCTCAGGCACCTGCAAACTCCACTCCACGCTTGTGCCGAGGCAGGGGACTCTGTTTTCCTTTCCTCTTCCTAAAACATTATGGCTATCTCTCTACTTAAAGCAGAATTGCCACTGGCTATGATGGCCAAAGACCCCAGTTCATGGCTTTTGTATCTGAGACTGTTGAAGTTCAGGGCATCAATAGCTGCCTGGACTTAGATATTTTTAATGCATCATCAAGGCTGGAGGTTCCTGTCACCACCAGCAGATCTGACAGGAGATCAGGCAATGTGTCCTTCCCTGGAGAGGAGGGATTCTGTCCATCAACAGACCGGCGCCTGCGTAGAAGAAGGGGGAAGACTGCAAGGACACCCCGAGCCCCTGGCGCCCCTGCCGTCCCTGCTGTACTGCCCATCTGGAGACCTGGTCGAGTCGCTTCCCTCACCGAGATTTCTCCTTTTCCTCTGCGCGGACGCGATGGAGAAGGTTTGGGGTCTAGAGAACACGAGAAGAGCAAAATGTGCTTGTTCTCTTTTTAAATTAGGAAAAGCCAGCATTTTGCCAGAGAATAATTTTGTATTATTTGGTTGGGGAAGCATGAAAAGCTGGCTATTCATTTTTACCGCGTGCTTTTTTTTTTTTTTTTTTTCCAATTTGGTACAGAGTCTCTCTTCCAGTTTCAGCCTCTGCAGCGCGCCATCACGCTGGCGCTCAGTGGCTAGCGAGCCAGGCCTGGGGCCGATGCGGCACGTGGTACAGGGGATCCAACCGAGATCCGTGCATTGCCACACAGGCGTTTAGACCACTGGGCTATCTCTGTGGCCCACGCATACCATTTTCCAAAGTATTGATTTTCCTAGAACTGGCTTCAAAAGGAAAATTTGGGGTTAAACTTTTGCCACTGATAATTTTAGAACGTCTCGGGCCAGCTAGGGTGTAGCTCAGCAACAGAGTGATTTCCGGGCGGGGGGCGGGGGACGCGATATTAGTTGTCTCTGTTTGCCGGGTTGTATGCTGAGGGGTTTTAATTCATACACTGTCCTTTTCTAATTACTTGATGCTGTTATGGTGATCATACACGAAGCAGAGAGCGGCTCTGCGGCAGGACAATTAGGCAGGCCGGAAGCGCACGTGTTCCGTAAACACGGTGGACCGAACTCTGGGCGCTTCTGCGGCGGAGTTCCGGCAACGCGGAGGTGCAGATTCTGCGGCTTTGTCTCATGGCAATGGAGTACCATAGTGCGAAAGGGAGGGTGCCTAGCCTGAGCACCTGAGAGGCCGGGCTGCCAAGCCCAGGCCCGGGGGGCGGAGGGGGAGCTGGCGCAGGGCAGAGGGGCTCCACGGGTGCACGAGCGAAGGCTGCACCGGTGGGTGCGATCCTCGCCACCAGAGGCCGAGTGGGGACGGCGTACGGGGGGGCGGGGGGCTGCGGCTCCTCTCAGGGGAGGTCCCGCGCAGCAGATCCTCCAGGATTTCCCCTCCCACCGGTGTCTCTGTGACGGTGGCGCGCGCACAGCCTTCCTGCGACTCCGGATCAGTGTCGAGGGGCCATCAGAGGAGTTCTGGGCCTAAGCAGGGTCCGGCCTGCCTGGTTCTTCTGCACCTGGAGCTCAGCGACTCCGCGACCTGTGAGCCCGCGTCCACAGCTGAGCCTGAGACCAGGGAAGAGCCTGGAGCGCTGGCCGTAGAGCCCTGCAGCACCAGGTCACGTCACATTCGGACCGAGGAGGAGGCACCTCTCAGGGAGGAGAATGAGAACGCAGCAGGAAGCACAACCTGGGACACAGCCTCACGGGGGTTGGGGTGGGGTTGGGGTGGGGGTGGGGTGGGTGGGGTAGGGTGGGGAGCGCTTGGGCTTCACTAGCGGGAGATCCCCACCGCCCTCCTGAAGAAGGAAGGCGGAAGCACCGCAAATTACGCTACAGAGGAATGGGTTTTGCACATCTTATTTTGTCTTTTAAAATCCTGGCTATTACATTTTTTCGAGTCTGCTCAATAGATCACTTGTAGCAATTAATATAATATAGATCAATCTCACAGTGTCAACTTCAGTTACAGATTTGTACCAGCATCTAGAGGCAATATACATTTATGCTACTGTATATTTCTCTTTGTAAAAAGCCATTCTGTATTTTCACCTCATATACATCACTGGATTAAAGTTCTCCTGGGCTGTGACTGAGTTACATGCCTCGCATCGCCTTTGCACTTGGGTTCTGAAGACGGTACAGTGTCTGGGCTGTCGCACCTCCCTGGTGCAGGAGAGGGACACCTGTAGTACCACAGCACAGAGAGGCTGTCCTCATTGGCAGGAAGCTGGTGGGGCCCCCAGTCTGCCACATGTCAGACTCTTCCAGGCGTGACTGCATGAAGCCATGCCACGTGTTTTCTCACCTCGCACCCCCTGCATCAGCCTGAGTCCAGCCTGAGGTGGCATCAGAGGGGCAGATGTCTAACAACTCCTGTGTCGGAGCCCAGGGCTGAGTTCTGCACAGCCTGGGTTGTCTGTGTTAGCAGCCAAAAATGTCTACAGGTAGAACACGGTGTACAGCTGCATGTTTCCACGGGGCTAAGAAATGGCTCCTTGTTCACGAATTACAAACAGTGAGCTGCGAGGAGAGTAACACCTTTATAAAAGAAAAATCAGGGCGCATTGTGGAAAGCCAGCTCCTTCAGGCTGGAGATTAGAGCCATCTGCCCCGATTGCTTGGCTATTGCTAGGAACCTGAAGCAATTCTAGAAGCTCCCGAGCTGCTTCATAAACAGCCACACAGTGGAAGACCTCGCTGGCCTGCCGGCACAGCTCATTTCTGGAATATGCAGCCCCAGCGTGTGGTCTCTCTGGGCACTGCGGATGTGCAGGTGTGGACAGAGGGGAATGTGTACTTCTATGTCATTAGAAAAAAGTATAACAGTAAAAAAATAAAGCTCATGTATTCAAGTTGTTTTAAAAATGCAGAGTATAGAAATCCAGAACTTCCTATATAAGTGAAAAAGGTGTATTGGCAATCCTGTATTAATTTGACATTTGTTTATTTGTAATAATATGCACATACATGTATATATATATGTGTGATGTTCAGCATATTTACATATAGTGAAACATTGTGACTATCAACACTGTTCATATCTATAAATACTGATGGACATATAATCGGAGCTCTGAAAAATAAAAGGTAACACTCCTGGAAGGCAAGACCCAGGTGCATGAGGAATGGCTAATTGGCCTTCTTATCAGAAGCTCACCAAAGAAACACATACGTGGCCTCTAGTGAAGACGCGCCTCTGCCGTGTTACTTTTTCATAGTGTTAATTTTAAAACTATCATGAGATGCAAAATAGCACTTTTCAGCCCTTGATAATGACAACATTCTATCTTTTTAATTTTTAAGGAAAATACCAAGTAATGATAACCAAGATAGAAATGATGCAGAATTTCACTAAACAATATAATATGAATTTGACAGTATTTATTACCTTGCATAGTGCTGCCTTCAAATTAATTTATATTACCAGATATATGCATGCAAAATTGGAAAAAATTATAAGAAATTAAGAAAAGTAAAACAAAAAAAATAACTTTAAGCATTAACTGCTCCTTTCCACAGACCAGCAGAAATCGTGCATGTGCGTACCTCCAGTCACACACGTACACGTACACTTACAAAATATTTCCCCATTGGATGAGGAAAACAGATTCCTTCACTTCAGAACATTTGGCCGGCCAGGTGCGCTTGGCCTGCTGCCAGCCTTCCCCATGACTTGAATCACAAGGCTGCAGCTCATGGCATTTGCCGAAAACAGGGGGATAGAAATCCCAAAAGAGTTGGCGTCATTTTCCTGTGGAAGGAAGCAGAGTGCCTAGGCTCAGAGGTGGATTCTGCGGAGGAAGGAGTGCATGGAGGGGTGGCCCAGTTCTAGACACCTCGAGGGCTCACAGCTGCTGGCTGGCACCCCAGGAATGTGCCACCGTATCTGCCTGTCGTCCTAGGAAATCGCCCCTGGGCCTCAGCACTGGACTCAGGTGGGTGAAGGCCCTCCTGCCTGTGGAAGAGGTGTGAATAGGAAGCTACTTCCGCCCTTTCACCTGGACTCACCCAGCCGGAAGTGAAAAGGAGAGGGAAGGGGCAAAGGGAGATGACAGGGGAAAGCATGCAGACCTTGGTTAGTTTTTCTAAATTGCCAGAAAGAGTAGCAGTGGCGAACAAGCAGCGTGATTTGGAATTTAAAGGAATAAACTATACTGGCCCCTTAAGTTAAGGCTGTGACAGACTGCCCTACCAGTACCGCTCTGGTCCCCACCCAAGGGGGGTCTGCCTTTATCTTGGGGTGAGGCAGGAGGTCTTTCACTGTCTGCAGTAGCTCGAGTGAGACATTTCCACTTGGGTGGGTGGAAACACTAACGTCAGTCTACTGTCCTGCCGTCCCGCTCCTCCGGGCCTTGCTCCCAGGTGGCCCATCCTGAAGCCCCACCCTGAGTCTCCTCCTTGAGCCCTGGACTCCTGGATACTGCCTGGGCTTCCACCTGGTCCTGAGGATTTACTATACTTGGTTTGCTTTTGTTTAGACCAAGTAAAAATGTCCTCCTAAGGGATTTCACTCTCTGCTAAACACTGCTGTCTAGTAAAACTGCCTCTGGAAAAAAATAAATTTCCTCAAATTGCATTCTAGACAAATTTGCTGAGAATTAATTCCAGCAATCCTTTCTATCTATACACCAAGTTATTTTGAGAAAGTTATTCCACAATTACAGTGTCTGTAATACACTATGGGAAGCAGAAATCTAAACAGATTTTGCCCCCAAGCATGAAGCAGCATCCTCTCGCTGCGGCTGTATGATGACACTGGACAGCACATTTATAAATTACATTAAAGCAGCTGAGACTGCCTCCCGCACGGCGCCCAGGGTCCTGCCGCACACCCGGGCCCTGGCCTCTGGCCCCCCTGCCCAAGTGATAGCGATCTATAAACTGTCTCTCCAGTGAAGAATCCATTAGGAGGCTGTTTACATCGAGGTCTCCTCTCCTGCAGCTTTGCGCGGCTCCATGTTAAGATCGCAGATAAGCCGGGTTGCTTCTGCGCGCTCGGCCTCCCGCGGCCTGCTCCCTGGAGAGCGGCTCGCTGGATGCTCTTCTAGCGCTCCGCCTGGCTCTGGAGACAGGCGAGGCGCTGGCCGATTTCCCCACGGGCAAGCGGCGCGGGGAGGCGGTGGGCCCCCAAAGTGTGCCAGGCCTGCCTCTCGTGGTCTCAGTAAGGAAATAGTGAAGTGGCTGAAGGACATGAAGTGACGACAGATGCATGCACTGTGCGGCGAGATCTGCAAGGTGTAGCTTAAACAGACGCTGCTTCCTTCTTGGCTACGCCTCTAGCTTGGACAGAATCGAAACTAGAATTCAGTGTTTAGAGAATACAGGCCTGCACAGCCATTTTCCTCTTCTCTCTATCTCTGACAGAGACTTTCTCTCTCTCTCTCTCTCTCTCTCTCTCTCTCTCTCTCTCTCTCAAATTCTATTTATTTATTTATTTCCTGTGCTACTGGGGATCAAACCTTGTGCATTGCAGTCAGGCTCTTGGCCACTGAGCTGCCTCCCCTGCCCTAGGAGATTAATCCTTACTAGCCAGATAGGGCACACAGGGAAGAGCTCTGGCCTTGCTTCAGGTAGCCCCCAAGGGCCGCGGCCCACACTCCTCAGCCCACTTCACAGGCAGCTGCCAGGACTCCAGCAGAACTTTGCCTAATGAAATGCTCAAGTCAACAACTTCGGACATTGCAGTCTTATGGAAAACCCACTACTATTATGGACTACTGGCCTATATTGGGATATTTTGCTGAATTCACGCATCTACAGTATTTGAATGCCAGTGGAATGCCCTTCACTGACAAAACTAACCAAAAAAGGGGATACAAATGACCAATCATTTTGTATCTGTATACTCAAAATAGTTAGGTTAGATATACAGCTCCATTCTCCTAATTCAATGAATAGAGAGGTTTGTTCTAATAGTGTTTGGACAGGATATCAGGTCTGCATCTTGTACAATGAATAACCACTAAGACAACAATATACAATGTATTAATTATTGAAAATGTAATAGTAATCGGTTGTGAAACTGTCTCATTGCTATTTGTTTCTCAGTAAAAATATAATAAACAAATAAATGTTTCCTCAACTACGCATATAAAAACACAAAAAAGAAAAAAAGAAAGAAAAGCAGGGGAAGTGTAACAAGATGGGGAAAGATGAATTGGGGTCTCAGTGATAGGATTAAAGCTTCTGGTCGTCCAGGGTTCTCTGACTTCCAGCTACTGTGAGCTGTGCCACGCTCGCTCCACGCAGCCCTGTGGTGACCTCGGGAGGAGGCTGTCTGAAGTCCGTCACAGCACAGTGAGGGGCGGCATAGCTGTATCACAGGGCAGCCCCCCTCTCGGGCCTCGGGGACCCTCCAGCCCAACCCCAGGCTGGGCACTAGTGAACCTTCCCACCAGTGGTGCAGGGGGGTCCTGCAAAGAGAGGAAGAGGTGGGGAGAGGGCAGGCGATGGGGTGCCAGGAGGGCACAGAGCACAGTGTGCCGCTAGCTGCTCCGCGGGGCCAGAGGGAAACCCTCACTGGGTAGGTTATATGCACTGATAGAAACTTTCCTCTAGTAATTTTGAAACCAAACTTTTTTTTCCAACTTGTTTTTAAAGTCTAGCTAAAATTAGAAATGTGCTAAATGCTCACTGAATTCACAAGATTACTGGAAAATTTAATTCTGATGGTTTTTTTGAGATGTGAACTGAATTTGTAATGACTTTTAAAATACTCAGGTACTATGCATTGAGTAGAGAAAATTATTTTAAATGCATGTCTTATTTTAAGGGCATCAACACAAGTCACATTTATCTACTTCTTTATGCTTGTTGATGTACCCTCAGAAGGCCTGTAAAACTGCTAGTCCGGTGAAATTCACAAACTTGTATAGACATGGGTCTGACTAGAATTCAGAAAAATGTCCAGTTAAGAGAATGATTTATTTTATAAAACAATTTCTTGCTGAAAATGAAATGGATTGCAAAAGATCATTTAGCAGTAAGGTGGAGAAACTTGAAATGTAAGTTGAACTTTAAGATTTGTCATTCTCCTTATGGAAGAGCGGTAGTACTCAAGGGGGACCGGCAGCTGGAGCCCTGAGCCAGGCCTGCTTCCCGCCCTCCTTCTGAGGACTTGGCCAAATCCCCTGCCTGATGCCAAGCCAGTGACTATGACAGGCAAGGTGATCTTCACATTGTATCGCTTCTCCGGAAGTAGAGTCTGGTAAACAGAAACATCAGTGCACGCCCAGCTCCGATGCTAGGAAGCCCGCGAAGCTCGGTGGGCAGGCGGCAGGCAGCGCCCTAGTGCGCGGCGCCACAGTCCCGTGATCCCTAGGACAGCCTCTGGACTCAGAGCTCCGAGGTGCCCTGCTCTGCGCGTGCCTGGGAGGGTCCAGTAACTGGCCACACAGGCGGAGCACTTGCCTCCAAGACTCAGCCTGGGGGACGCTCACTGGAGCCTGGGCTTGAACTCCTGGGAACTCACCAGGGACAAAGTGCACAATGGACCATAATTGTGTCAATAGATTGTGAACAAGCCAAGATTTGGGCGTTCTTTAGCAACGCTATTTCGTATAATCAGTCAAAATATTGGATGAGATATTTTATGGAAATTAGTAATAAAAGAATTCACCTTCACTGCAAAAATGGAGACTCATTCGGGGCCACGTCCAGTGGGGTGGGGTTGACCCTCTGTGGCCCAGCAGGGCCAGGACAGAGGCTCCCTCCTGGCTGCCCCCCACAACCCCCACCTGGGTCAGCACCTGGGTCAGCTCCAAGCACAGTGGCCCAGGGGTGGGGCAGGGAACCGGAACAGGACACTTGGTTCTCTTCCTTTGACTCCATTTGATTTGCCTGTTCTCTGCATGCAGATCTGCTCTTTCCTGAGGCAGCTAAGACTTCTCATGTTTAGTCACTTGCCCGGTAGGTGAATGTCTAAAATTTCTATCATTTTTTTTTTAAGAGTACAAATTAGAATTAAGACAGAAAAATCTACAAGTGACACAGAATTTCACTTACAAGAGTAACATGAATTTCACAGTATTTGTTGTAATAGTAGTGTTGTCTGCCAAGCAGCTATTCATATTACCAGATATATGCATGTAAAATTTGAAGACAGAAAATATGAAAGAAATGTATAAGAAATTAAGAAGAGAAAAAGTACAAACAGTTGAAAAAAAGGAGACAAAACAAATTGAGGCATTAACTGCTCCTTTCCATAGACCAGCAGAAAAACACAGTGCAGTTGTCCAAACCATCCTGCTTACACACATACATAAATCTCTCTCCCCAACTCCCTCTCCTGTCCTTCTCAACTCAGTAACTCTTTCCTTTTCAATAAGTTCATTCCCTTTTACCAGTGTCTATTGTACCCTTTAGAGTCCATTTTTCTCTTTTAGGTTCTCACACTAAGGAGACAAAATCCTCATACCAGAGCTATATACACACAAACCCATGTTCGTAGCAGCGCAATTTTTCATAGTTAAATCCCAAAACCAACCCAGATGCCCACCAACTGAAAAATGGACAAGGAAGGTGTGGTATTTTATACAATGGAATATTATTCAGCTAAAAACAGGATAAATTTGGGTCTTTTGTAGGTAAATGGATGCAACTAAAGAACATACTCAAGC
The DNA here is from genome assembly GCA_002564305.1 of Octomys mimax. Classification (NCBI taxonomy): domain Eukaryota; kingdom Metazoa; phylum Chordata; class Mammalia; order Rodentia; family Octodontidae; genus Octomys; species Octomys mimax. The sequence goes on from NDGM011029604.1 coordinate 14,169, forward strand.
AAGAAAGATCAGTCCTGCATGTGCACGATTTCTATCTTTTGATTGCAAAAGAGCATTTATTCCCCACCCCTCATGAACACAGAGATGGAGCTTACCATTTGGATGTGATAACGTCTGCCTTTTACAGGCCAGATGCCTGGAGGATTTGGGTTTGGCCTTTAAAGCCCAGGCACAGGGTCACGCGCTTTGCTTGGCAAGGCTGTGGGGCAGACAGAGGAGTGTGGGAGACCCGTGTGCAGAATTCGGAGCTCCTGTTGTGGGCCCAAAGAAGGGGGGCTGTCTTTGCTTTTATTGCAGAACTAGCCACTTCTCTTTTTTTATCAATAAGAAGAGGACACTTTAAATATCTGGACGTAAGAACGCTGCATTTTTTATAGAGGAGAGCACCAAGAGGCTTTCTCAGCACGGGATTTCTGGTCCTGTTATGTGCCATTCCTGTTGCCCCTATAAACTAAAGAAAGAGCAAACAAACCACAGAAAGAAAACCCACGAAAACTGGGGGAAGAAGAATTTTTTGGAAGGAAAGTAAAATAGAAAACCAGAGTAGAAAACAAAACTCAAAAGAAGCAAGGAGGCAGTGCGCATCAGTCATGGAGGAGGCCCAACATTGCCACTAATTACAGGTGAGAGAAGCGCAAAGAAACAAGGTGACCCGGTTGCCCATCTCCTGCCCGGGCAGTTCAGGCTCCTGGTGGCACTCCGCGGGTGCTTGGGGCCTCGGCCTCTCACTGCGCACCAGCAGACACGCTCCTGCCATGGTACCTGGCTGGCACCACCCCAAGCCCTCCTCCCAAGGCAGTGCCAAGAAGGAAATACTTACTTTCCTTTAGAAAATGCTACATTGTTGCTATCAAATTATTCCATGTGAATAAAACAGTAGATGTTAAAAGCAAATATTTCCCATAGAAAAATGCTTATCCACTAGCCCTTTGCATTTGCCGTAATTTTATCTACTGCAGGAGCTATGTAAGAGGTCAGCGCTGGTGAAAGCCTCCTTCTGACAGTCTGCCATGCGTTATGCTGCTGGCAATTACCCGTAGAAACTAGAAATGGACAGGGACAGTATTTTGATTAACAGTGAACTACTATTTCAAGAGATAGTAAGACGGTCGTAGAGGACATCAGCAGATACCAATTGCACCAGACATCCGATCTTGGAGAAAATAAACTTAAAACCTCTACACTTTCATCAATAATGTACTTAACATGCCTGTGCATCTACTGTCTGCTGCCTCCTAAGGAATTTTACCATTATGATACACTGTATGAGATATGTCATAGAGTAGTGAGGTTTTATCTTAATTTATAACAACATCTTAGGGTTTCAGGAGTATCATAACTGTCTACAAGTAAGCAAGGTATTCTAGCACCAGTTATACTCCGAGGAAAATTGGAAACATTTTCAGAGAAACAAACCGTATCACATGACTTCTCTCTTGGGAGTTCTGTGACCTAGTCACGCCTAGATCTACACCATGCAGGTCTAGGGTGTGCATAGCAGCACCATGTGTGTTTGTTAAGGATTACCACAAGAAAGACGCACTGCCAGTGGTCCCCTCACCTCTCTACGCTCGCCGAGCACAGACCCTTGTGCCATTCTCACCGCTTTCAGAAGCAGCTGTGGCAGTTCTCTTGCCTCTGGGTCTATAAATTGCTCCTCCCGGCTTCTTCCTGGTCCTGGCTGGATTGCAATCCTTTACGCTCCCTGGTGAGCTTGACCCCAGTGAAGTGCAGGAGTCGCGCAGCAGCTCCAGTGAGGCTGGGCAGAGACACTGTGCCGGGACATTTTCATAAGCCTGTGTTTCTGTTGGTTGCCACTGGGCAGTGGGCATTCATCATGTTTGTGATTGTATCTCATAAAAACGTGAAAGGGGACTTTCAGAATGGCTTCAGAAAGTGGCACACGTGATGGAAGAGTGTGCTTGAGGCAAGGAGGAGGATCATGAGGGCGACAATGACGATGCGTCCCATGCTAGAACATCTAAAACTGTATTGCTGCCTATTTTGACCACCTCATACATAATTACTTAGCTACTGATTTTCACAGAAAACCTTGGAAATGATCCTTTCACCATTTCTTCCATGGTAATTGGATCCCGAGTGCTGCTGTCCTTCAACATCAAGGCCTTTTTGCTGTCACACGCTCCCTCCCCCTGTGAGACGGAACCTGGGGGCCTCACATACCACATCTGGGAGCTCACCCCTCACAGCAGCAGCCAAGAAAACTGGGTGCTGCTGCCCTGAGGAGCTGCCAAGGAGCTGTGCTCAGAGTAAGGCACCCTGCCGCTCTGAGGATGGGGCCCCAGGCATCCTTAGCAGGTGAGCGGTGTCGCTAGGTTTGTGAGAGTGTGCTGGCCACTGGACAGCTGTCTTGGCCACGTGGCTGAAATGAAAACATTGCACCTCCGAGAGCTCGATTAAACAACAGAACACCAAAGGTGGTCAGCACAGCGCAGGGCCAGGGCGGCGCGCCTGTGAGGGCTCTCCACAGCAGCAAGCCAGCGCCCCAGCTTAGCACCCTGGCCCCAGGCACAGTGTGAGTCTCTGCACAACGATGTGTGATGCACCCCAGGATGCCCTCAAGGAGAGCAGATGGCAGATGGGGGCTTCAGGAAAATGACTAGCGTCCCAGCCCAACGGCATTCACAGACCCGCGTCCTGACACCGCCGTGCTCCACTCCGACTTTTCTATCACAGAGAACACATGGACCTGCTGTCACCCAGAACAGCTGGCTAAAATGGGACAACCACCGAAGATTAGCCACGGATCTTGTAATTCTAAGTCTTAAGACAGCAGCAAATATGGCAAATTGAGCTGAACACGGCTTGCATATCAATACCTGGACTAGATATCACAAGTACTGAGAAAATGAGACTATATACTCTCATTGTTTTAGTGAGATTGGCTGTTGGTGACTTCCAAGGTTTCTTAGGCACACTGTCACCAAGAAGAAAAGTGATTCTCAGGTGAATAAAAACCTTTTACAAATTCATGTCACATTGGTCTTCTTTTTTTGTTATTTTACTTCTCGGCTCTCGGCACTTCCTTCCTGCAGTGGGTTACAGCTTGGTTTACGGCAGGAATCTCCCATGGAGGAGCCCCTCACCTGGGCTCCCGGCTGCAGGGCGCACGCGCTCCTGGGCCTGTGACGCTGGGCTCCTTCCTCCAAGAATCGAGTGTGACGCTCCACAGGACAGCTAATGATCAAAGGCCTGTGGCCCCTGCTGCCTCAGAGGATCCTTTCCAACATTTTAGTTTCTGTAGATGGCAAACACAATTCGAGGAAACAAAGCAAAATTTGCTACCACAACAAACCAAAACAAACCAAATGACAGAGCAACCCCCTAAGCCAAGCCCTTCCTGCAACAAAATCAGCAGAACATGAGAGTTTTGGCTCACTGGAAGATGAGCACTTCCTTGGAAAGAAACTTTCCAGCTGCTTTCCAAAGGAGATAAACCTTAAGGTAACTCTAGAAGTGAGAAGGACAGACCGAGTAGACACAGAGCCTGGCGTTCTAGTAATGAGTATATTACCCATACAATTTAAGTTTTTCATCTTTTATTTATTTGGTACAGGGTCTTGCTACACAGCTCAGACTCATAGTGACCCTCCTGTCTCAGCCTCCCCTCACGGGGATTACAGGCATGTGCCACCATGCGCAGTTTCTGTGGCTGGCTTGGCACACTGGGGTGCTGGGGCCAGTACAACCTGCGGTACTAAGGATGGGACCTGGTCCTTCTGCTTGCCAGGCAGGCGCTTAGACAGGTTCCCAGACCTTCTCCCAGACCTTATCCAAACAATTGAATGTTATTCAAGAAAATGAAGTAATTCATAGCAAATGCTTTTATCTCCAGATTTCTGTAGCCTAGCCTGTGTACATTTTTCACATCAGTGCTACAGTGTCTGTAGGCATTTTGAGCAGAACATTAGGGCAACAGTGCACCTTCAAACTGTCTCTCTTGTCACCAGGACCCCAGAGCGGCCTTGTCGGATCTGGCCTATGGAGGCCACGACGAGGGCTCGCATGCCCCCCGACTGTCTCACGCATACTCTGAGCCCCCAGAGCTCGCTGTGGTGAGAGGACATGGGGTGTCTACGAGGGAGCCACGCTATGGAGTCCACCTGGCTGGGTTCTGCCTGCTGTTTAGCAACACCCCAGCCTCCCCACGGCTCCAGCTGTGGGAGCCAGCATCTTCCCTTGAGAAGCAAACCTCAGCCCGCCCCTCAGCTGACTGCTTTCCATGTACCTGAGCGAATGAGGGTGATCATACAGGCTTTAGCAAGGAGAGAATAGCGTTCAGAGGCCTTACGCTGCCTAGGAGCCCTGACTTCGGGCGCAGCTCAGACGGCATCCAAGGCCAAGGCCTCGCTACCGGGCTACACTTCCTGGATGACGGAGCTGTGTCCAGCATGCTGCCTTTCACATGCTGCTGACTACCACACCTGTGAACAGTCAGCAGGGCCTTCCAGCAAGTCCTGGAGTGGGCCTGCTCGGGCAGCCTCACTTCCTCCCCTCAGGGGCTGGTGCTTTGGCCTAAAAGCCTGGGAATTTGGTGTCTCCAGCCCCTGGACTGGCTCAAAAGGCCCCATCCCCTGGCATAGAGGCCATAAGGAAGAAAGATGGGCTGGGCCCAGGGAAGCTCCGCCCTGCATGGGAGGCTGAATGTCAGTGGCAAGCACAGAGGCCCAAGGCCGCTCTCTGCAGCTCCTGTCTTGGGAAGTGGAGAAGTGAAAACACCAGCTCGATCCCCACACTTGGCCTGGCACCTCCAGGCCAACATGAAGCAGGTGGAGCCCTGGTGCCCATAGTCTCACTCCTGCTGTCTTATGCCCACAGCAGCCCACTGAAAGATGAGCGTTTGCCCAGAGCTGCGGGAGTGCGAACCATGCAGTCCAGGGGCACTGCCCGGTACCTGGTGGAGGCGTTCCTGGCCACTACCTGCAAGTGGCTGGTGACAAGTGAATCTGTTCAGGTCGCTTTCCAAGGCACTAGAGGATCAAAAAGTCTGGCCAAGGTTCAAGATGTAACTTTTGAAGTTAAATAGACAGACATACTATCTGAGTCTCAGAGACACAGTAAACACCGAAGCCTTCTCCCAGAGCTTAAATATACACCTGTAGTGATATATGCTTCAAAGGCCATGCATGAACATGCAGTCCTGGACGCTACAGGGGAGTTTACATTTTGGCAGGTGCCAGGCTGGTCAGCAGCTCACGAGGGTCATGCTCATTAAATGATTAATTTCTTCATCCTCTCACTGCTTTTTAAATAATTCTTTCATTTGCAAAAAGAAATTAGCCATTTTGGCTATGCATGATGGTGCATACCTATAACTCCAGCACTCTAGGAGGCTGAGGAAGAAGGATCATAATTTTGAGCCCAACCTAAGCAATTTTGGAACTACCACAATAAAAACAGCCATTTTATTACCAGTATTGTTTATTTAATTTACTTTATGTGTTATATGAAGTACATAGCATTTCTTAACTAAATTTTTAAATAACTGGGAAATTTAAAAATAACCTTTGATGGGTATCCAAAACAACATGGCAATAAAAATGATAAATAAGGTTTTGCAAGTGATAGCAACTGTAAAACGCATATTAATATTTCCCTTTATTGGATATTAGCTTATCTCATGCAAGATCCTTATTTAATAAAATTTTTAGCAATTCAGTGATTCTTTTCTTCTCAATTCATTCTCATATTCTTTTAACTTCCCCACTTTCATATTTGAGAGATGCTGAGAGAGATATTCAGCTATTCATATTCACACGTGTAGAATAAGTGTTTGCTTCTATATATGCAAGCATACATGCATCAGATATTTATTATATATAATAAATGTTATATTCTATATCAAATATATAGATTATATATTACAGAATATACAAATACATGCACACGCGCTCACTCCCTAATTCAAGGAACACAAATTCTTTCTCCAAGTTGGTCTCCGTGAAATCATTCTTTCCAGGAAACGAATGAGCGCGAAGAGCAGTCGCTGTGCAGAAGCGAGAGCTAAGAGCTGCGTGCTCCACGGCAGGCTGCGACCCCGCGGGGTGCGTCGGCCGCAACGTCCTGCGGCTTCCTCAGGCTCGGAGCGAGGCTTTCGCTGTGGATGTGCACTCCCAGGTTCATCCTAGCCTGAGAGCGGGGCTGCGCGCCGCAGGAGGCACCCGAGGAGCCCGAGCCCCAGCTCCCGGGCCACAGGACAGACTCTCTGCCCCGCCCACGCATGTGCAGCACACGACGAGCGCACGCGGCTCTCCTTCAGGGTGTGCGGGTCACAAACTCGTGCCAGCAACAACAGAGCGGTGGCAGCCGTTCCTTAATAGGAAAGAGAACGTGCAAGTCACTTTTGTACTCGAATATCATTAATGAGGAAACTCGGGCCTGTAAATACCAGCGCAGACAAGACAAGTACTATCCAGAAAACTTATGAACATCGCGTCCTGCAAAGATGCCAGGACAGTGTGCTGAGATCCCGAGAGGACGCCGCGGTCACTGAGCACGACAGCCGCTGGAAGCTGCGCTGGGTGCGCCCGGATCGTGCCCCCCGGACACGCACTGGCCCTGGATCGACCTCCCCCGCACTGTGCCCGCTTGCACTTTAATCTGCTGAGCTATTTGGCCAGCCATTACACAATTATTATGATGATATGCATTTTTAAATTTTGGAAGATGCACCAGTGATTCAATTATCATTTTGGGGCTGGGGAGATGGCTCAGTACACTAAGTGCTCACCTGGCAAGCACAAGGGCCTGAGTTCAATCTCCTGTTCCACAAAAACAAAAACAAAAACAAACAAAAAAATTATCATTTTGTTTGGAAGCATGGGAAATAGAATGCCATGCTAGGTAAAGCTATTTCTTTGTATAAATATTTTGTGGCTTGAAATTGTGATTATGTGATGTTTTTTAGATTATTAAATTTTAAAATGTTACTTGAAATATGCATTGAATTACATTAAGATATACAATATCTTGAACTTTTTCTGACTGCGTGTGTCCTTGTATAAACTGAGAACGTGCTCTCAAAATGAGGCCAGTGGAGCCGGCTTGGTACCAGTCACGCAGGAGGTACTTTTTGCAAGAGGCTGAAATGCAGCGTAACATGAAAAAGTTATTCCAATTTTAATGTCTGAAAGTTGATTAGAACATAAAAGTGATTTCAATCAATATGCAGTTTATGTAAACATTTTATGTTTAATGCATTTGATAATGTTGTTAAAATTCTTCATTACCTACATATTTGATTTTGTTTCACAGAAAAGTCACAATTTTCTCTGACTAAAATATTTACAAGAGTCTTTAAAATGCTAATTAAAATGTTTGAGGTATAGAAGAGAGAGAGAATATTTTATTCAAATATCGCATTGCAATCAATGTCACCGACTACTCTGGGCACATCACAAGGTCTGTGTAACAGTGGCATTTAATCAAATACTAAAGAGGGAGTGATTAACGTAAAAATTAACACGAAATCAAGGAAAGAGCTCTGAGTCAGTGCACGCATTTTATGCTTCTTTACAATTTTAGGAAATTGCTTCATAAGTCTTCTTTTCAGTTTCTTATATAATCCCTGCGCAGACAAATCATGCTGCAAAATGACTCTGCAGGAAAGACCACCACGCAGCAGGACATTTGATCTGGGTTGTGTGGCGGACCCTTCTCCCAAATGCAACCTAGAAATCACAAGCGATGACTCATGCCTGTAACCCCAGGGCTCAGGAGGCTGAGGCAGGAAGATCTCTGAATACAAAACCAGGTAGAGCTCTATAGTGAGTTCGAGTCCAGCCTGAACTACAGCAAAGCCCTGCCTAAAAGCAAACACACACAGCACTTAGGCCCCTGCAAACCACTCACTCTGCTTATGAACCGACCGTGGGCTGAGTGGGACAGCCCTGCGTCTCCCCTCTGTCCCTGCCTCACCTATTCAGCAAAGGCTCAGGCAACAGGGCTGTGAGGGTGCGGTGACACCTTGGGAAAACCCTCGCGCAGGCCTGGCGTCACACAAGCCTGCGTCCTCTGGGGTCCTTGGGCTGTTTCTAGGCTATCATTAGAACAGTGCTAGGAAGGAAACAGCCCGAAGGTGGGGACGCTCCCTCAGAATCGACTCCACCCCACTCTGCCGGGATCCCTCCTGGTGTCAGTGCAGCGCCCACGTCCATGTCCCCACTGTACAGGTGACAAACACAGGCAATGAGGCGGCCTCCAGTTATGTGCCGCCAGGGCCTGGGTCCACTTTCATCCAAAGGTGCCTGCAAAGCCGAAGCTGCCCTCTGAGCGGCCCGGCTGGAGCACGACCCGCGGTCCTCGCGCAGCTGTAAGTCTGTCCTCTAATCACCCTGTCTTCTGCCAGGAAGTAGTTTCTGTTTGTCCATAATTTGCAGCTAGTAGCCTGCTATACAGTATACATTTCGGGAATTTGATCTCTCATTGGGCACACCCCGGAAGGGCATTCTAGTCCCTGAGCTGCGAGGGAATTCAGGATAACCTTGCCTACGCGGAAATCAGAAATGTTTAGTCCGAAACCCACCGAGTGCAGCAGGGCGCCGCGTGGGGAGAATCTCCACCAGACCTCTGTGCTGGGTGCTGTGGCACACAGGCGCAGCCAGGCAGCTCACAGTGGGACGGCGCGCGGGGTGCTGCAGACNCCCCCCCGCTTTGCCCTGGAAACCTCGGGAAGTGGATCGGGCCTCCCAGAGCCTGAAGGGGCCAACGTCCAGAGCGGCCAAACCAGTTCCAAGAGGGACACGCATCCTCCACTAGTTGATGTGGCTGTTAATTTTAATGAGCATAGAAACGTGAACAATCGTTCCATCTCAGTATCTTCCTGTACGTGTCTCATGTAAGTAATCCAAATTCCAAATAAATTAAAGAGCAAATTAAGGGATCTGGGCCAGGGATATAGCTCGGCAAAATAGGTGCCTTCCTGGCAAGTGCAAGGCCCCGAGTTCAATCCCTGGAACCAAAATAATAATTAATAATAATAATAATAACAACAACAACAACAAATAGGATCCATCATGAGAAGCTAGGGGCCAAGAGGCGAGGAGGGAGAAGGAGGACGGAGCTGAGAGGGCCGCGCGCCACCCTTCGCATGAGGACGGCCCGTCCATGCTGACTGCCGAGCAGAGCAGACCGCAAGTGAGTCCAGCGCTGGGTGCATCCGCAGTGGCACGGGTGTCGCCAAGCTCTGCCACTGTCAAAGCCTCCGTTTTAAGGAAACCACCATGTATTGTTAAAGCTTTCGTTCTAATCTAGCATATAGGATCTTGAAAAGGAAGGATACCTAGTATTTGTTGTTAATTACTGTATATCAAATAATTTTCTTAAGGGCTGGTCAGTATAACAATCCCATCTTATTGCAACGCTTAGAGTAGAGAGCACCTGGGGTGACACATCTCTGGCCATATATTGGGTGCCAATTTGTATGTATGACTGACAGATAACAAGGAAAGGCTCACCTGCAGTGGTCAGTATCAACTTATGTTCCTTGTAAAGCTTACTGTCATGGCTTGGGGCTTTTTCAAGGAAAGCAATACAGTACAGGGCACATAAGATTATTTTATAATGAATCACCCAAAGGACCATAGACAAAGAGTGCAGGAAAACGTCCACATACCGAAGACCAAAGAATCCGGCTGAGGGCCTGGATCCTACCATGATGTCTCATGCAGGCCCGCTTCAGGGATCTGCACTGCGCAGGCCCAAAGGCCAGTGGTGGAAGCTAGGAAGTCTGTGCCACAGGATGAGGGATCTATGCTAGCAGCTGAGGGGTCTGCACCGGAGCCAGGAAAAGTAAAAACCAGAGCTCCCAAAAAAGAAAAAACCAGAGCTCCCCCTAGAAGTACCACAGCTGCCCTCAGCAGCAGTGAGGTCCTGAGGAGGAGCAGGAGGAGGAGGAGGGAGAGGAGGGGGAGGGGGAG